>NC_051173.1:41035844-41211110 GCF_013339725.1 Rhipicephalus microplus
CACTTCGAAAAGTTCCTGCAGCTCATCTCGTTGCGCATCGCCTCCATGATCGAACAAACTTTGACTTAGCTGCAAGGTCATGTTATGACGCCACTATCAGTTAACGAAATTTGACTGTGTGTGTCTCATTGTGACGTCACATGGTGACAACATAACATATCTTTTTGCATCACTCATTTCTAACGCCACTGATATGCTACGGTGAAGTTCCGTGTTTGATAAGGCACCCAAAGCTCTCGCCACGAAAATGCATAACCAATGAATAGTTGTGAGGGTACCTCTGATTATGAAAAACCATTTTGTATGGGCTGCGCAGCTTCAGAACAACCGGGCGTCACGCATCGTATATGACATGATGCGTAAACCTATGGCACGTAAATATAAGTGAGCCGCTCCGTGGTGGTCTAGTGGCACTCGGCTGCTGATACACAGGTGGCGGGAACAAATCCCGGCTGCATTATTGATGAAGGTGAAAATAAAGTAGGCCTGTGTGCTCATATTTCGGTTCACACTAAAAATCCCAGGTGGTCGAATTTCTCGGAGCCCTCCACTACAGCACCTTTCATAATCATATGGTGGTTTTGGGATGTTAAGCCCTACATAACAATCAATCATCAATCAACGAATATAAGCGAGGTGCAACTCGTCAGTAAAGAAATGGTCAATAATGACGGAACCTATTGTAATGGGTAAGTATTTTACAACACCCCCACATTTTCAACTCTGACTGATATTAATTGTCCTCATCTCGATCAGCGCATATAAATACCAAAAAATCAATAATTGCTGAAGCGCACGAAATCATAAAAAACAGGACACAGGTGCGTGAGCCAACCTTCAGTTGATCTCACAGATGTTCAGACTGCATATCTACAGCATACTTCATTACGTGCTTGGGTGAGAAGGTGTCAAGGTTTTTTTTATGTCTTCATGTTTGCAGAAATATGACATGCTTCTTTAATTGAACTTTCATTTGTTATACATCGCATGTGTCGTGCACTTTCTTGTGTTCTTTGTCTTCTTGTGCGCTGATCGTGATGAGTATGTTCCAAATAACCCAATTTACTACTTTACTCGGCATTGATTGATATGCGAGCTTTGGCGTCCCAAAGCCACCAATGATTGTAACAGAATTCATTGCGGGGGGCTCCGGATTTCAACTATGATTGATAATGATTGATATGCGGGGTTCACCCTCCGAAAACCACCATAATAATATAAAAAACGCTGTATGGAGTGCTCCCGAAACGCAGCCAAGATTCGATCCCCGCTGTGTTTTAACTCTCACGCGCTGGATAAATTGTGGGCTGTGCTTCAAACTGCTCCAGTAAACGTCTTTACAAAGGCGACCTACCGGTCATGAAATCACCTGTAATGGAATGTAAACATGGTGTGGCAAACGTGTACTGCTGCACGAGCAAACTCAATATGGTAGTTGTATAACAACTGAGTGCTTTGAAGCTGCCTCCGACTACTAAAGGGACGGTCATCGCTTATCGTTATGGTCAAGAGTGAAAACACCAAGGTAACACTGAGCTATGTAGGTAATCACCGTCCCTTATAGTCGTGTGGAAAAATTTCCACTGTAGCATGCAAATTGAGTGCGCGTTTAACACACTAATCGAGTACGTGTATTTATAGCGTTTCATGAAAAAGGACGATATAAATTAGGGTACTTACATATTCAAGGAGCATGCATAGGATATTGTAAAAAAGAAGCTCGCGAAAAAAAAACTAATGGAGTAGTAGTGCATATTTAACGCTGTCTAAGTAGTTTTACTGTGTCTCTCGAGCCGCCTATGTGTTGCTTAAATTCGCTTTCCTACATATGATTTCATGATAAACAGCAATCTTCCTATGACGCCAGTAAGCTGTGTCCCACACGCCTACTGGCGTCATTCGAGTGGAGCAGATTACGAACGTTTATGCCTGCGTCATCCCGACAACTACAGCGGTACTTGGCCCCGTGGCCCAACAATCTGCGCGTGCCCTCTGGCCTTATTACTGCATGGTCAGTGTCCGTTTTTGTATACGGCCCCATTCGCGAGCTGTCTTGGTCGCGAAACTGTCGGCAACTGACGGCGTGTGCGCGGCTCATTATTGTCTCCAGGGGCGCGTGTGATTGGCTCTCTGCGAGAGGTTCATGAGGCTACTCGGAAGCACTCGAAACACGCCCGCTTGAACGAACACCCTGGCAACGCGCATTGCAAAGCATTTGTTGGGGAGACTTCGTTGTAGTGAGAAATTGTTTGGTAGCGAAAACTGCCCTCTATACACTCTCGACCAGAGGGCGATGATGCGCCACTCCACCAGTTAATAAATTAGGTCGGCTGATTGGACCTCTAAATGTGCAATGTCAATAGTGAACGCAATGTGAAGAAGAAGCGTGAGAGATATGATAAGGGGTTTTCGTATCACATTTTAAAAAATGTGGCACTCAAGCCACGAAAGTCATTTATGCGCATAACATTTCTTTGGTTTGAAAGATATTCTTGGTTAGGAGTGTGAAAAACAACGTGCACGTAAAAAATACTCGTCACACGACGTTTGTCGATGTAGGTCCGTTATGCGTTCGGTAATCACAACATTCCTTAACAGGATGAGTTTGAGTTATTATTTGTTTTGTCTTTGAACATATCAGAATGCTGTTTATTTGTTAAAAGTTATCCTGACATTCGCAAGAAGTAATGATGCTGGTGTTAAAGTTGTTAGCGCTCGCTCAGGAATATTTCTTGGCTCGAAGAATCGTTACGCTTTCTGCTGATGTGCGAAGTTCTCAAACATGCGTTTTCGCGTTACGCCTTGGTTTTAAAAAAATTCATCCCAGCTCACATATACGCGTCAAATAATGTTGGTGGACCCCACCATATAGCTTAGAATTCTTCGCTACCAATTCTTCGAACCAGGGACACGCCCGTGTTCTCTTTATCTACACCGCCAGGGTGGTTTGGTCGCTAAGGCACTCCGCTGCTGACCCGCATGTCGCAGGATCAAATCCCGGCCGTAGCTAGTGACCGCATTTTCGATGGGGGTGAAGATTCTTGAAGCCTGTATGCATAAATTTTGGTGGACGTTGAAGGAGCCCAGGTGGTAGAAAGTTTCCGAGTCCTTCACTATGGCGTGTCTTATAATCATAGGTTCATTTTCGAACGTCAGGCCCCATAATTATGTTCTTAGTTCTCTTTATCTTCAGTGCAATGTTATACGTAAATTCGTTTACCTAAGGCTTCCAAAACTTCTTTAGTGCAGGTTTTTTTGTACTGGCGGCAGCTTTATTGTACAGATAAATTCATTTAAAATTCACTTTTTCCATTAGTTTACGATTGCGGCTCTATATACCCTAGTTTTTGTGCGGCTACTGTTCAATATCAGTGAAGCATCTATATCGCATTCAAAAACTATATTACTTGTATGATTGTGCAAAGGCTAGACAGCCTCTGAAGTGCGATCTTGGGATCATCGCCTACGGCTTGGTAATTTATTGGTGTTAGAAAGATAAAAGACCCCCACTTTCTTTCTACTTATTTTTCTATATGTTTTGCCTCATAATCACTGCGTACTATACATGTGAAGCTTCACGATATATTTTTTCTTCATTTTTGTTTCTTCCGCCACTGCTAGGTGGGCTGCAGCCTAAAAGTGTACAAGAGCTGTGCGAGGAGTGTGCGGGTTAGGTCGTGACACACGTACTGTGTTCTCGCCAAGCAGTGTGTTCTGAAGCTTTTGACAGCTCTATATACGTTTCGCTTGATGAGACGGCCACAATTGAATGCAAAATAGTGTTGTTGAGCAGCACTAAATTGTATGCCAAATGAGTTATATGCTAGCCTTTCTTCCTACAACATAGAAGTTTGTTGGTTCTTTGCTTCAGCTTTGAGGTGAAACTCTTATAATCTTTTGATGCCCCCGTGTTTTTAAAACGCAAGAAGTTGGTTGAACCGAGATCCTCGCGTCATGACCACGAAAGCGACGCGTCGTAGTAAGTACAACGCGGCAAGAGTGAAATACCTCGATGGCCCGGTGAAACACACTGCAGCAACGTACTATTCGATGATGAACCATTACGAAAGAACATTCGAGTGTAAATATTAGCACGTTCCCACCGCTTACATACTCTTACAAGGACTCTTCCTGCCACCTGTCAATTACGTCTTTGACTTCGAGGAGTAACTCCTTACCCATAATCACCCTGGTCACCGAGGGTAAGGGGATAGTGTAGGGGTGCTGGTTTATAGCTCCCCACACTTTCAATCAAATTTTATAGCGCGCACGTGTCTCAGAACTTGGGAAAATCTTAATACGTACCTTACTGTCCTACTAAGGAAAAACAAGGGAACACAGGTGCAGCAAGTCCCATGAAGAGCCACATCGATTCAACTTCTCTTGATAACCATCTGTAAAGAGTGCTCGGGTGCTGGTGTAGTCGTGGCTATTTATGACAATGATCTTTTGCTATCTGCGAGAAACGACAGGCATCGAGCCTCAGAGCTCTGGTGTAAACAATGTTTTCCTGTTATTGCGGTCCTTTAATAAGAGTTTGGCCAGTGAGGAAATCTCTCACCATTAGCCTGTGCAATGAAGCCACATCCTAAAGATCTTAGAATTGATTGCGTGTAAGTAGGTTAGGCAATTAGAACGTATGGCGAACCAGTACAACTACTCATGCGTATAGGCTTGTAGGTGGGAAATAGAGACGTGCAACGAGGCTGATGATACAAGCAGTACTTTGGTATATCTGTACGGCTCTTATAAGAAAAACCGGACCATCATCCGTGATCCCAGCCAGCTGACCATTCGTAAACAATGTAGGGTGTTCTGTTTTGGAACTCATGCACATCTGATGGCGAGTGATAACAGCTCAGTGTCAGTGTAGAACAAGTTGCCTACGTACAGCAGGCGGCACGCAACCGCCACTAGACGCGTTTCGCGTAGCCGACAGAGGGTTGCTTGATTATTAATTGATTGATTGATTGATTGATATGCGGGGTTTAACGTCCCAAAACCACCATATGATTATGAGAGACGCCGTAGTGGAGGGCTCCGGAAATTTGGACCACCTGGGGTTCTTTAACATCCACCCAAAACAAAGCACACGGGCCTACAACATTTCCGCCTCCATCGGAAATGCAGCCGCCGCAGCCGAGATTCGATCCCATGACCTGCGGGTCAGCAGCCGAGTACCTTAGCCAAGCCGACAGAGGGTATATTAAAATGTTCAAGCGAAGTGGGACATTCTTTCAGATCGCGATGATAAGCCAACTTTGAGTCGAAATTGGCTCAATGATGTACGTCGTTCAATGCCCGATAGCCACGTTGACTGGATACATTCAACATTTTGTTTTTCAGTAGCGAATTCTCACAGCACTTAAATTTTCACCTTGTTTAGTGTGTGGTAGCAGACCTTTGTAGATCACAAAGTGGATAAGCGAACCGAAGGGAGCAAAAAAAAAAAAGTTTTAGTCACGTATTCCGAAACACCCCGACACTCGAATTTCATCCTCAACTTGACAGTGTTGGCGATAGCGTCGCTACCCGACTGAAAATGACACTGCGCTTTTCAAGAATCGCTGCGTATTTTCGCTGAGATACAGCGACTTGATCTGTCTATGTAGTCGGCACTCTCGTCAACTCTCTCAAGTATTGGTGAAGCGTTGATTGAAGGAACGTTCTAGAATACAGCTGTAAAGCATTTAGCGGCTTTAAATTTTCTGATAAGGTGCATTCCACTGAAAAATGTAGTAATATAACCATCCTTTTAAGAAGCACATGCTTGTTATCGCAGCAGCTCCACAGCATGGAAATTCAAGGACTTGTCTTTTAAATGCGAAGCATTTCTTTTCGTACTGCAGCTACTTCCAGAGTCTGTCAGTCTATCTATCTATCTATCTATCTATCTATCTATCTATCTATCTATCTATCTATCTATCTATCTATCTATCTATCTATCTATCTATCTATCTATCTATCTATCTATCTATCTATCTATCTATCTATCTATCTATCTATCTATCTATCTATCTATCTATCTATCTATCTATCTATCTATCTTGGATAGTCGTTATCTAGTTTCCATCTGGACACTTTCAGCAGCTCCTATGTTCTCAAGAACATTTCTGAATGATATGTGATTGCTCTTAGGTTTCTGACTGGGTTAGCAGCTTGCTGTTTACATCAGGGAGATGCGTTTTTTATACAATTCTATCGCTTTCATTGCGCACTCATGTCTGAGGTTTCAGTAGCTCAAATAATAACCTTGTCTATTAAGTTCTCATATATATTTTAAGTAGATTTGCATGAATGAAGTTGTATTGAATAGCCTTCATTTGAGAAGCAAGATCAGTCAAATTCATCACATTCTCAATAAAGAGAATTCTTGAATACGTAATTTATTAAGTGAAAGTCCTCTTTCTCGTGTGCTCACAGTAAATGTAACAAAAGATTCTCTAATTTGAACATCCCTAATGCGAACACTATTACATACATTCCTAGTTATTTAGCTGATTATAAGTTGACACAGACCACTTCAACGTTTATGCAAAAATAAATGTGAGGCGTGAACGAAAGAGCAGAAATTACGCAGCATAAAGCACTCAGCTCTGTATAGTGTTAAAACCAATTAAACTTCATTTCAGCTATTTATGTGCCAACACTATAACTTGATAATAGGGCGAGCTTTAGTTTGATGCTGCGTATCAATCACGATCACCTTCTCACCCTAAACGTGCAGCTAATTAAAGCCACACAGGCGTTTCTGCATTTCGTCTATCTTGGAAATGTGGCTGCTGTTGTCGAGAATCAACCCGCATCATCGAGCTTACCAGCCCAGCGCAATTTTAGTCATGTTACTACGGCCGCAACTAAGACGTTGGCCTACGTAAAAAGCGCTAATATCCGTAAGCAGAATGAAAACACCGAAACATTGTCTGGAACTTGTTGAAAAGATATGGACGAGTCATCTCCAGTTCACTTCGTCTCGCCTCGCTTATTCTTCTTTCGTGGCGAAGCTTATGAGCAATTAGGCCTCGAAAAATGGTGGTCCACTTTAGATGCTAATGACCAGGCCCACATACCAAGGTGATTCCTATTGCCATGGAGGCACATAACTACACGATGCCAAGATTCTCGCGTTTACAAGCAGTGGCACTGGAATGTGCTAACGGCTTTTTTACCCAAACGCCTCCTCATCAGATGCAATTACGTGGTCGTTATCAAGCATATGGCGTAATGGTTAGGGCATCCGCCTCGCATGCAAAAGGTCCGTGGTTCAAGTCCCGCTGCGAAGCAGTTCCCAACCAGATAAAAAAAATCCGCGTGGTGATAGAACTGCATTTAGAGGCCTGGGGTGTGGCCTCACCGGTAACCAACGCAGGGAACGCACTCTGTCACCAGAGAAGGATTGGCCACCCTGGTGCAGTATCTGGCCACTACCTCCCATATGCATACGTCAAATAACTCATGGCCCTCAGTCCCCAGCAGCTGTGAAGCAACTGACCACGGCGGCGGTCAGATCTGCAACGAAGCAGAGGGTGCTAAGAATCTCTGGATCCGGACAGGCCGCCATTGGAACGTGAGCTTGGCGACGTTAACGCTAGAACCTGTCTAGTGAGAGAAGTCTAGCTGTAATATTCGAGGAGCTAGAGGGTAATAAATGAGACATAATAGGGCTCAGTTAGGTTAGGAGGACAGATGGGGCTTATACGGGGCTACAGAATGGGCACTTCCTTTCCTATCGGGGTTTGGCAGACAGAAGAGAACTGGGAGTGGGGCTCCTAATTTACAGAAACATAGCTGGCGACATAGAGGAGCACTATATCATTATTGAAAGGGTGGTAGGTATCGTAAATAAACTGAATAAGAGATACAAGATGAAGGTGGTACAGACTTACGCACCTACATTCAGCCATGATGACGCTTCAGTTGAAAGCTTATATGAAGACGTGGAATCGGCAATGAGTAAGGTAAAAATACAGTATACTATACTGATAGGAGACAATAATGCAAAGGTAGAGCAGAAGCAGGCCGGAGACCAGGCAGTAGGAGACTATGGCATCGGTACTAGAAACGCCAGAGTAGAGCTACTAGTAGAATTTGCAGAACAAAATAATTTACGGATTTGGATACCTTCTACCGAAAACGAGGAAGCCGCAAGTGGACATGAAGGAGCCATAATGACGATCGAAATAGACTTTATAATGAGTGCACACCCAGGCATCGTGCAGGATGTGGAAGTGCTTGGCAAGGTACGATGCAGTGACCTTAGAACGGTATGGTCTCGAATTCGCCTAGACTTGAAGAAGGAACAACAGAAACTGATACGCAAGAAGCCATCAATGAGCTAGCACTGAGAGGGAAAGTACAGGTATTCAAAGTCTCGCTTCAGAACAGGTACTCGACTCTTAGTGAGGAAACCAAACTTAGCGTAGATACAATGAATAATAATTTAACGACGGAGTGTGCAGTGGGAGTTGGAGGCAGGGTAGTTAGAAAGGACACTGGCAAACTTTCCCAGGAAACGAAGAATCTCATTAAGAAGCGTCAAATCATGAAAGTCTCAAGTACAACAGAGAAAATAGAACTGGCAGAGCTTTCAAAGTTGATTAATAGGCGTAAGGTATGCGATGTGAGAAGGTATAACATGGAGAGAATTGAACACGCTCTGAAAAACAGAGGAAGCGTCAAAGCAGTGAAGAGGAAACTTGGGATAGGCAAAAATCGGATATATGCACTAAGGGACAAAGAAGGCAAAATAACTACCAATATGAATAGGATAGTTAAAATAGCGGAGGAGTTTTACAGAGATCTGTACACTAGCCGGGATAACCACGGCTTTAATACTATAACAACTAACCCAAACGACACCCCACCAGTAATGAAAGAAGAAGTCAGAAAAGCTTTGGAGAGCATGCAAAGAGGCAAATCTGCATGTGTTGATCACGTAACATGAGATCTGCTGAAAGATAAAGGACAGATTGTGTTAGAAAAACAAGTCACCCTGTTTACGAGACCAGAGTCTTGGAAGATCGCTAACATCATCTTAATACATAAGAGACGAGATGACAAGGACTTGAAGAAATACAGGCCGATCAGCTTGATTTCTGTAGTATACAAGCTATTTACAAAGGTAATTGCTAACAAAGTAAAGAAAACATTAGAATTCAATCAACCAAAGGAACAAGCAGGATTTCGAACAGGCTACTCAACAATTGACCACATTCATACTATCAATCAGGTCATAGAGAAATGCTCAGAGTATAACCAACCACTATACATAGCTTTCATAGATTACGAGAAGGCGTTTGATTCAGTCGAAATATCAGCCGTCATGCAGACACTGCGGAATCAGGGTGTCGATGAAGTATAAATAAACATCCTGAAAGAAATCTACAGGAGATCAACTGCTACCATTGTGCTTCATGAAGAAAGCAACAGAATACCAATCAAGAAGGGTGTAAGGCAGGGGGACACAATCTCCCCAATGCTATTTGCCGCGTGCTTATAGGAGGTTTTTCGAAGCCTAGAATGGGAACAGTTAGGGATAAAAGTTAATGGAGAGTACCCTGGTAACCTGCGCTTTGTCGATGACATTGCATTGCTGAGTAACTCAGGGGACGAATTGCAACTCATGATTACGGAGTTAGACAAGGAGAGCTGAAAGGTGGGTCTTAAAATTAATCTGCAGAAAATGAAAGTAATTAACAACAACTTCGGAAAAGAGCAGCGCTTCGAGATAGTTAATAGTGAACTTCAAGTTGTAAAAGACATTGTCTATTTAGGGCAGGTAATAACCGCGGATCCAAACCACCAGATTGAAGTAACTATAAGCATAAGAATGGGGTGAAGCACACTTGGCAAGCACTCTCAAATGATGACATATAGATTGCCACTACCCCTCAAGAGGAAGGTATATAACAGCTGTATCTTGCCGGTACATAGCTACGAAGCAGAAACCTGGAGACTTACAACGAGGGTTCAGTTTAAGTTGAGGATGACGCAGCGAGCAATGGAAAGAAAAATAGTAGGTGTAACCTCGAGAGACAAGAAGAGAGCAGAGTGGATTAGGGAACAAACCGGGGTTAAGGATATAATAGCTGAAATCAAGAAAGGGAAATGGACATTGGCCGGGCATGTAGCGCGTAGACAGGATAACCGCTGGTCATTAAGGGTAACTGACTGGATTCCCAGAGAAGGCAACCGGGTTAGGGGGATACATAAGGTTAGGTGGGCAGATGAGATTAAGAAGTTTGCGGGTATAAATTGGCAGCAGCAAGCACAAGACCACGGGTTAACTGGCGGAACATGGGTGATGCCTTTGTCCTGCAGTGGACGTACTTAGGATGATGATGATGATAAAGCATAGCTATTGACCGGGCCGAAGCTACAATGTGTTGCAATGAAAAAGCAAGATGAATAGTGTCCGTATCCACTCCCCCCCCCCCCCCCCCTCACGAGACAGTCCGGCGCCCGCCGTTCGGGCACGCGGTCGTCTACCACGTTTGAGTGATTTCTTTTCGTTACTGTTACGGCACAAGTTAGCCCAGTAACTTCTACCTAAGTTTATTAACGACGCGTTGTCTGCTCCGTTTGTTTACGGCGCCGGCCGGCTCGTCGTCACCTAAGTGACAATATATTGATTCGACCTTATTGATGGGACTTTGTTAACCACATTGACCTCGTGAGGCCGATGGTAGACGGTCTGTGCAATAACTTTATTGTCTAGAGGAAAAGCTCATAGGCCGCATTATCGGTGTCCGCGACAGTGCAAGGCATGTCGCTTCCTCGTGGTCAAATTGTACAAAGTGAACGTCATGACTGTTGTCACAATATTGTTGAAGTTCTCGCAAAGTTCGCAAATATTTATATATGCGCAGAAGTCTGAAGTTGACTAGACTTTTACTGGTCATTGCTATGAACGACATGGTTATCTATATTTCTCTACGCTGACCTATCAGTTGTGCCCAGTTTTTTGCTAGTTATTGACTATCGGAAAAACCCAGTTCACATTGTTGATATTCTGTACATCTAACAAAATGTAGACCTTCTTTCTTGAGTTGCGGGTTCCTAAATGACCCCAAAAGGCGAAGACTTCACCAAATGGAAAATGTTTGGAACTAAGCCTATATTGACTGACCGAATAACAAATATATGATGAATATATGATGAAAAGTGCGACAAGATGGTACATAGTGTATTCAGTAAATAGACGAACAAACGATTGGACAGACAGAAAGATGGACAGATGCGCGGATGAATAGACAGACAGACAAAGGGATGGACGTACGGATAGACGGACGCACGGACGCTTCGCCTCGTTCATCATCATTCACTGCGTGGATACGCTGTAACTTTTCTTCAAACAATTTTCATTGGTACTGCCAACGTTTTTGTCAAAACAAAGAAAAGGGCAGTGCCGCTTTCTGGCATGGCACGTTACTTCAGTGCTTAGTAATCCAGGAAGCCGTCTTTCTTTCTCGTTTTGATAGAGGCCTGCCACGCTGTACCAAGCAATTTGTAGAGCTGACCCTTGTGTGATTCCCTATCCTTTCACAAGATGACGCGTAGATTTCCGGAAGTGCGTGCAATCGTGGTGTAGGTCATATGTGCCACCCATGTGAATAACAGAAAAGACGCAGTCGGGTCACGCCCCGCAACTGTAGAGAAGGGGAAAATAATATACGCAACATCTCTTCTATGCAGTATCAGAAATTATGTATACACACTATTGCATGTTCAGTGAATCATTAGAGATAATGTTGAGGAAAATTCTAAAAATATTGTTACGGGGAATAAAGTATACACAATGGATATACTGGCGAGCAAAATGCGTACAACGCTGCTACAGTCCGAGCAAGTTCCCCAAAGCACTTCGTCGTCGTCAACCTCAGGCATCTACTTAGCCCGTGACATTACCCGCCGGCGGCAGAAGCACTGTCCCGGTGCGATCAATTCTCGGGGCGTGAGTAGTATGGTTTAAGCCGTGAGACGTGCACTATATCAGTCGGGACTGAAGCTGGTACTGACGTGTTATGGAGTGGAGCTATCTCATAGGTCACGCTGGTGACCTTGCGTACGACGCGATATGGGCCAACGTAACGGGACATCAGTTTTTCGCAGAAACCAACACGACGCGATGGTAACCACAGCAAGACGAGCGACCCCGGAGAGTACTGTACGTCACGGTGCCGGTGATCGTAAGCACTCTTCTGGTTAAGCTGCGAGGCACATAAACGATCCCGGGCGACTTGGCGGGCGATGTCAGCTCGGACCAGGGCATCACGAGCGTAAGCAGTCGATGAGGGGGCGTCGGATTGGAGCATGGTGTCCATGGGCAAAGGCGGGTCATAACCAAACAGTAGGTAAAAAGGTGAAAATCCAGCTGTATCGTGACGTGAACTGTTGTATGCGATGGTAACGAAAGGTAAGTGGATGTCCCAATCTTTGTGATCCTTGGAGACGTACATCGCTAACATATTCGTCAGGGTACGGTTGAGGCGTTCCGTGAAGCCGTTGGTTTGTGGGTGGTACGCTGTAGTGAACTTGTGGTGGGTAGAGCAGGATCGCAGGAGCTCGTCGACTACTTTAGGTAGAAAACAGCAGCCGCGGTCGGTGATCAACTGACGAGGAGCACCATGACGCAGAATGATGTCATGAAGAAGAAAATCGGCTACATCAGTAGCGCAGCTGGTGGGGAGGGCGCGTGTAACGGCATACCACGTTGCGTAGTCGGTAACAATAGCAATCCACTTATTACCGGTGGCCGACACGGGAAAAGGTTCTAGATGATCGAGGCCGACTCGGAAAAATGGCTCATCTGGTACTTCAATGGGCTGGATGGTACCAGCAGGTTTCAGAGCAGGTGTCTTGCGGCGTTGGCAGAGGTCGCATGCCGCAACGTACTGTCGCACAGAACGGTAGAGGCCAGGCCAAAAGAATCGGCGGCGAACGCGGTCATACTGCGTGACACCCCTAGGTGTCCAGCGGAGGGGGCATCATAGAGCTGGGCCAAAACATCTGAGCGAAGATGCGCAGGAACAACGAGTAAAAGCTCAGCACCATCTGGGCGGGCGTTGTAGCGGTGCAAGATGTCGTTGTGAAGAACGAACAGTTGTAAGGAGTGGTCAGAGTGGGGGAGTGCAGACCATTGATAATAGCACGCAAAGAGGTGTCGCGGCGTTGTTCAGCAGCTATGTCGGTGAAGTCGGTAATTGAAAGAACGAGTACCTCTTGTCCATGTTCCATCATGTCAGGGGGATCGACTGGGTAACGGGACAAGCAGCCGGCATCCTTGTGAAGTTGTCCGGATTTATAGGATACGGAAAAAGTGTACTCTTGTAAGCGCAGCGCCCAGCGACCAAGGCGTCCCATAGGGTCCTTCAGTGAGGAGAGCCAGCAAAGCGCATGGTGGTCCGTAATAACTGAGAATGGTCGGCCATAGAGGTACGGTCGGAATTTCACAATTGCCCAGACGAGAGCTAAGCACTCGCGTTCTGTGATCGAATAATTTTGTTCCGAACGCGACAACAGTTGGCTTGCGTACGCGACGACGCGGTGCATTCTTTGTTGCCGCTGCGCCAGCACTGCGCCTATGCCGTGGCCACTGGCGTCAGTACGAAGCTCCGTGGCGGCAGATGGGTCGAAGTGTGCTAGGACTGTTGGATTGGTGAGAATTTCAACGAGCGACGAGAAGGCGTTTGTTTGCTGTTGGCCCCAGGTGAATGCGACATCGGTTTTGAGGAGGCCGGTTAGAGGACGGGCTACTTCAGCAAACTTGTCGACAAAACGACAGAAATAGAAGCACAGTCCCAGATAACTTCGGACTTCCTTGGCTGAGCGGGGTGTGGGGAAGTCGCGAACTGCTCGGACTTTCGCAGAGTCTGGTTGAACGCTCGCAGCGTCAACAAGATGGCCGAGTACGCAGATTTGGCGTCGCCCAAAGCGACATTTAGACGAGTTAAGTTGCAAGTTGGCACGTCGGAAAACATCAAGCACTGTAGACAGACGGGTAAGATGGTCGTCGAAAGTAGCCGAAAAAACAATAACGTCGTCAAGATAGCAGAGGCAGATGGTCCACTTCATGCCTCGAAGGAAAGAGTCCATCATGCGCTCAAAAGTCGCGGAGGCTTTGCATAATCCAAAAGGCATCATCTTGAACTGATAAAGTCCATCAGGAGTCACGAAGGCCGTCTTCTCTCTGTCTTTGTTGTCCACAGCAATCTGCCAGTAGCCTGACCGAAGGTCTATTGAAGAGAAATATTTGGCACCGTGGAAGCAATCGAGTGCATCATCTATGCGCGGTAGGGGATAGACATCTTTCTTGGTAATATGGTTGAGATGGCGGTAATTAACACAAAATCTCCAGCTATTGTCCTTCTTTTTAACAAGTACAACGGGTGAAGACCAGGGAATAGATGATGGTTCGATTATGCCCTTATGAAGCATTTTATCGACTTCTTGCTGTATAATAGCACGCTCCGGGGCTGACACACGGTAGGGCCGTCGGCGAATGGACCGAGCGTCACCGGTGTCAATGCGATGAGTTACCACGGATGTCTGGCTCAAATTACGGTCGCCGAATTCAAAGATCTCCCGATAAGAAGCAAGCACACGGCAGAGAGCAGAGACTTGTTCAGAGGTGAGTTTGTCAGATTGCATTGGCTTGAAAAGGTCGGAACAGGAACGTGACGAGACCGACGTTGATGGAAATTCGGGTGGCGGATCGGTGGTTAGGGCGGAAACTGTGTGGTCGACCAGTGGTGTCAGATGCGCAAGTGACATGCCGCGAGGAATAACTTGCACTGAGAAGCCGAAATTGAGGACGGGAAATGAAGTTCGGTTGTGCTTGATGGTAACCACCGTGTTGGGGAGTACAACATTACGTGTCATGGCCACGTCAGAAATTGGGGCAGCAACATAATCACCATCGGGTACTGGAGGATATGGCGAGAGTTGGACTTGGATTGCGGCTTGCGGCGGACGTCTGAGGAAATCGACAGAGCGTAGACGAGGTGGGCTGGTAGAGACGGTCTCTGAGAAGGATGGTAGTTCGAGCCGAAGAAGACCTCTGAAACAGTCAATGAGCGCAGCGTGTGAAGTCAGAAAGTCGAGTCCAAGGATGAGGTCATGAGGGCAATTTTCCAGTACAGCAAACAGAACTGAAGTTTGATGCTCAGAAATCGTTATTCGCGCAGTGCACATTCCAAGGACAGCAGGAGTACTCCCATCTGCTGTACGAACGATGGGTGCAATCGCAGGCGTCAGAACTTTTTGGAGGTGGCGGCGGAGGTCTGAGCTCATCACAAATATTTGCGCACCGGTATCAATAAGAGCAGTTACACGTAAACCATAAACGAGAATTGTGAGAAGGTTGCACCGCTGGTCGGGAGTAATCAGAGGATTTGCAGTCCGAGTCGTGTATGCAGCGTCACCTCCTGGGGCTGCACCGGCTAGTTTTCCGAGCGACGGTCGTAGGGAGACCGAGAACGGCGGGGTTGGGGTGAGCGGGACTGACGACGCACGAGTGATGGCGAGCGGCTGGTCCGACGTTCTGAATTATGCTCTGCACCTGTCTCTGCACGGTAGGATGGGGCATAAGGTACACGTTCGGAGCGAGGTCCCCAATCGTAGAATCTTGGTCGAGGTTATGAGGTCAAACGGCTAAGGCAATGGCGAGCGATGTGTCCTATTCGATGGCACGTGAAACATATGGGCCGATCATCATGAGTGCGCCATTCAGCTGGGTTTCGTCTTGGCGCGAACGTGCGGTTCGGAGTGGCAGCCGCAACGACTGGAGCCGAGCTGGAAGTAGCAGGGGCATTTTGATGAGGTGGCGGAATGCCCGTATTCGCGATCTCTTGCCGAACCATGGCCTGTATCATTGAAACAGTATCGAGGTTGTGTCCTGGCGCGCTGACGCTAGACATAGCGGGCGCCATAGCCTCGAGTTCCCGACGGAGTATTCTGGTGACGTTTTCCGGCGCTGGTGGTTGATGTAGTGTGGGCAAATCTTCGTAAGAGGACGTAGCAGCCGTGTTGGAAAGGCGCTCAAATAGGTGAACTATGCGCCTACGTTTCGCCTGTTCGAAGCGACGACATGCTTCGATGACCGACTCCACTGTCGAGCAGTCCTTGCACAGCAGTAAATTGAAAGCGTCATCGGCAATTCCTTTCAGGATGTGTCCAACTTTGTCCTCGTCGAGCATGCCCTTGCCGACCTTGCGGCACAAAGCCAACACGTCCTGGATGTACGCGATGTACGGCTCTGTGGATGTCTGGGCACGAGTCGCAAGCTCTTTCTTTGCGGCCACTTGACGTCCGATGGCTTTCCCAAACAGATAGCGCAATTTCTGCTTACAGACGTCGCAGCTGGTCAACTCTTCTTGATGTGTCTCGTACCAGAGTTTTGCCGTGCCATGCCAGTAGAAGATGATGTTCGCCAACATAAGCGTCGGATCCCAATGGTTGCTGCTGCTGACGCGCTCATATAGGACCAGCCAGTCGTCGACGTCTATGTCACTTGTGCCGCTGAATGGGCCTGGGTCACCAGGTTGCACCACAACGATCGGTTGCGGGGCTGACGGCTCTTGTTAACATTGAGTAGCCTGGTCAGTCATCGTGGTAGCTGCAATGCGCCGTCTGCTGCGAAGATCCAGCTCGTGGGGCTGTATAGCGAGTTGTACCCCGCACCTTCCACCAATGATGTTACGGGGATAAAGTATACACAATGGATATACTAGCGAGCAAAATGCGTACAACGCTGCTGCAGTCCGAGCACGTTCCCCAGAGCACTTCGTCGTTGTCAACCTGAGGCATCTACTTAGCCCGTGACAATATAAAAAAATCACTGCATTTCGAGCTGTTTGAAGATAAATATGGGGCGAAGCTTTCGGAGGTGATTTTTGTGATTAAAGTTGAGATTGTACTGAGACTGACTGTGGTTGTGATATCTATATATTTTTTTTATTCGTAGAGCTAGTACTGAAACCGATTGTGATATATCGGTGATTCTTTTTTATAGCTGATATGAGGTTCCGAATTCCGGGTAACGTTTTGACTTCATAATCATAGCTTCATTAGCTATCGTCTCTGGTGTAGAATTTTCTTGTCGGTATTGCCGCCTTGCATCCGTTTCAAGTTATCTCAACTGCGCGTCAGCTTGGCGTTTTTTCCCGCTTAGCCTTTGCTTCCTTGGCCCTAGTCTGTGGTGTAGAACTTTGTTGTCACCGTCGCTACTTTGCATCCGCTTCTTCTCTTTAGTCTCCGCGGTAGCTTCCCGTCAACGGCGACGCTGATACTCAGCACGTCACGCTTTCCTGCGTTCGTCTTCGTCCATATGGGAGAAGAGAATGTGTGGTATGGAACGTGGTTATAAATATATAGCGTTGACAGCAGTGCCATCACATCTACAATTAACCACAGCGCCCTCTGTTGCTTATAAGTTGAAGGTTACATGGAAAATGGTTCAGAAATGTCAGACAGATGAAGACGTGTTACGGACAGACGGGAGACGAGGGACATCGTGAGGTCTTGAGGAGCTTCGCCACTAAAAAATTAAACTGCTATGAACTTCAGTGAAGCTGCGAGAAAAAAAAAAAGAATCGCGCTACAACACATCACACCATGCCATAAGACACAAAGGTAGGAAGACACGCCATTTTTTTTCATTCGCTTCTCGTATGAATTGCGGGACTGTTCCACTCGCGAAAGCGGGCTGCTCGCAAGCAGAAGCACGTCGAAACAAATAACGCTCCTTCGCTGAGAGGCCGACATGCGGAACTTGAAGAATGCGTAATCGCGTCACTCGCGTGCTGTTTGTCTTTCGAGATAGATAAACTCCGACGCGCCTAGGAGAGAAATTTCAATTTTCTTACAGGCGCTACCAGATGATTACACAACATTCCAGATGAGATAATGTTGCCAGACATACTCCTTTTCGGCACTGACGTCGCACAGCCGATATTGGAACTCACGGGGTGAAACGTGGGTGCGAGAATGCTAAAAAAAAACAACACGACAAACGGCGTCATTCCTCGGGAAGGAATGTGCTGAAAATGTCAAGTAATTTAGGGATCTCAGGAAGCAATATCCAACACAAGCAGCCATAATCACCTAACAATAACAGGTAGCTAAGTTTATTATATGTTGTGCCAGACGCAATACGATGTTATGGGGTATGCAGGAAGTGGTCGGCAACTTGAAGGTCAAACAGTTTTTTGGCTGAACTTGCGGCTGCGAAGCGGAAGCTTAAATTAAAGAAAGGACGGAGGGAACAAGCAATCATAGTTGAAGAGTCGAGCACCGGAGTCTAGAGTTTCAAGTTCAGTCAGGATAGCCAAAAGAGAAACTTGGTCTAACACCTTATGGAGATCGAGGCTGATGAGGGTCTCCGTGTCGGATAACGTGCCTGAGCTCAAAAGGACATGGTGGAGCTACAAGAGAATGTGCTGCATTGAGAGGCTGGGGCGGATACCAAGCATAGTGTGGGGAAGGAGCTTGTGGGCGTCCACGTGGGCTTGCAAGCGAGCGAGAATGACTTGTATGCGCTTGTCGACGCACAAGTAACAGAGATATGGTCCGGAGGTTTTCAGTCGTGAGCTTTTTGCCAGGTTCCGAAATGAAAGCTACGCGCACATGCTTCCATGACTGAGAGATATTGCCGGAGATCCAGCCGTCGTTGAGGAAAGAAGTAAGCGCGGTGACTGAAGTGGCATCGAGATTGCGAAAAAGTTTATTTGGTATTCAGTTCAGGCCAGGGGGTAAGCTACGTAAACCTTCCCATTTAATATATCCACGTATTGTTCGTAGTGGGGAGGGGGAGCAGAATAGCACACGGATGGGGCTGAGAAGCTCCAGAGAGCAAGAGTTAGAGGTGTACTTTGCAGCGACGTCTTCCATGAGCAATGCTGCGTCGATAGGATAGGCCCCAATCACGCCCTGCAGCTGCAGCCAGGTGACAGAATTTGCAGACGCACAGTCGACAATGTGTCTTCCCCAAAGCCACAGGAAAACTTGTAAAATCACAGATACTGACAGTAGTGTTATACACAAGAATCACTTCATCGTCGTCCTTACGAACAATTAGATATATGTAAACAGGCGCTGCGGCACTGGAATTGACGTTTTAACATGTGGGATTGTCTTTTCCTCACAACTGGTTTGTGTATGCTTCGTGTGCTCTCCTCTAATCCAAACAAAGAAGTAGATGCTCACTGCGGAAGAGGGGAAAGGGTTGGGGCCAATAAGAGGCCGCCATTGCAATTCGTGTGGATCAGAAGAGCGAAGGTATTCTGTTAAAAACAGTGTGAATGACTGGAGTGGGGAAGTGTCTCACTGAAAAATGGTTCTCAAAAAAAAACATCACTTCCGAATGATAAGTTAGAAGTTTCGAAAAGAAGGAATTAAATGGGTTTCCGTTGTGCATGCGCCTTCTTAAAGACAATTAATTACGCAACACTTCAGTTCATACGAACAACAAGGATAGTAATTTTTCTGTATATAGGAAACAATGAAATAAGGCATTGCGTCTTGACAATTAGGTGACATTGATAAGCGTCCAGCTTGTCATATCATAACGAGCTGAGCGCCGAAAAGCGCACAAATATGACTGCCTGCTGTATTAAAAAAGCCAAATAGAACTACGCAGATGACTGGCACACTTCCGAGGTCTGCATTTCCGTACGCTTGACAATCAATTGCTCGCCGTATATCTCTCCTACAATGGAATACGCCGGCTTTTTCCAACGCGTGCCTGTATTCGATCGACCCAAACTTGCAACTTCGTTTGCCATACGAGCTCCCACGACGCGCTAAACTTTGCTGTGTCGCATGAGGTTGGGCGTGGGATTTACGAATGCGAATTATTGTGTTTTTGGAATGGTGAACAGTTTGGCATGCAACATTCGCTCTTGCGAGGCGACGTTTGAGCACATTCTATGTCACTGCCCATCATACCAGTGTGAACGACGTATTTGGATGCCAAGCTCCATCAGCTGGATTCACAACCGTTTACTAGAAAAGAAGATCCTGGGACCTTGGCTGACGGTTTAACATACCCGCAAAGCTACCAAAGCCCTCTCTTGGTTCTTAAGTACCACCGGACATCACGAGCGTTTGTGAAAGAACACTGTCTCGAGCTGACTGTTCATCCGTTTATTTCGTACGCCTCTTCTTTTTCTCTTTCCTTTCTAATATTTCCCCTCTCCCCTACCTCAAGTGTAGGGTAGTCAACTGAGTCAAGCCTGGTAATCCACCCTGCCTTTTCTCTCTATTTATCTCTCACACTCTCCACACCTGATTTTCCGCATATCACGCTAGCGCCACCACCACCTTATATATAGAATTGTTTACAATATACATATGCAAATACTTCCTACATGACTACTTCATTACAAAGAAACCCAATATTTCATATACCACTGTAAGTTGGAAGAAAACGCAGTACACCTGGTGACGGTTTGATGCACAGCGCTGCAGCATTCACTATTGCTACTGCAATGCACAAGTATTCGAGGTAACCACATCCTATGGCAGCGAATATCGCTGCTAAAGATAGACGAGTTTTCTCTAACAATTGCAGTGCAGATTGCGTCGACTGACAAGCAATGAAAAGTTGCTTTCGTTATTACTAGGATAAAAGCTACCGAAGACGGCGGAACCGAACGTACGCACATTATTAAGCCTTAAAGTGTGGGGGCTGTACTAGCGTGAGAATCAGGAAATGAAAAAAAAATGGCCCCGTATCTGCATGGTAATCTGCAAATGTCGTCGAAAGATGATAGTCACGTCACACCCGAGGGATGAGCGCCATCTGGCAGCTTTTTTGGAAAACGAAGCACGTGGCTCTGAGACAGGTGTGCACGCTCGTCTCAGAGGTGATAAGGTGTAGAGCGCAAGGCGACGGGTAGGTGCCACCACAATCTCGTCCTAGCAAAGTGTTAGAAACACTCGCCTTTTCGTGCATTGTCAGCGCATGTTCAGTGCAGCGTGATAGGCGCTGTGGTCCGTAAAATGACTTATGTGCGCCTTTTTTTAGTAAAAGACGCACATGCAGAATATATACGTGTTGTTATGGTGCCCTAGACATGTGCAATAATTGCCTTTGAATTGACGATTGCACAAGTGTGAACGCTGAACCTTGAGCAACATAGGCTGACACTGCGGATGGAGTGGGCCGTTCTAAGTACCCGGTCTTAGAATGGAGAAACAGACAATTGTACCGACTGACAGACAGACCAAAATTTTAGGGGCGAAGCTCCTTAAGGCGTGGGCTGTGCGTCCCCTGTAGCCTGTATGTAGCCACCTCTAGTTTAATTCTTGCAGTGTTCACTAGATGGTGGTACCGTCCCCTGTATGTAGCCATCTCTAGTTTAGTTCTTGCAGTGTTCACTAGATGGCGGTACCGTTTCCTGTATGTAGCCACCTCTCGTTTAGTTCTTGTAGTGTTTACTAGATGGTGGTACTTGTAGCTGATGATGAAAAGATGCAAGATGTTATTAACTAGAAAGCGGTACTTGTAGTTGATGAAAGACGCGAGATCTTATAAAATAGGAATGATGTCACACATGGCGCGTGTCATTGGTTGAAGGCAATCGTTCGATTTAGTGCGGCGACGTACGCTAGGGAGAGTGATGTAATAAAATCGAGTGGGCAAAATGTACAGAGGATTCATGGTTTACAAGGTTTACCTCCGGAGCTTCGCCCACTCATCATCTTCACTTCGTGGATATGGCGGAATTTTTTTTGTGTCGAAGCTCCCCAAGAAATACTGTCGTATTTAAAACCCGAGCGCGGTGCGAATACATCCTCAATAGCAATTCCACTGATAGTCAGAGGGCGCTCTGAAACTAAAGAGGATAGGGTGCCTCAATGCGCGCGCCCCCTTCACCCGCCTTGGAGTGCGGAGACAACCGCTTCGTTTGCTACGGAGTCTGCCATTACGATAAGTTTTCTGCAAGCCGCCTATAGCCACGATGGCCAGCCAACGAGTGTAGCACGGCTGCATACAGAGTTTGTTGCGCCAAACGTGCGGTACTCAAATAACATCAGATAAAAACAAATTTTCGCATCGGGAGTGCAAAGGACTTAGATTTCTAGTCTCTAGCCCCAACTTTTAAAGCGACTTTCGTGGTTAAAATTGCTCGCAGCGGAAAAATACCATCGACGCCAGCCACGTTAACACCTTCAATTAGCGTCTTTCTGGACTTGCAAGTAACTATTTTTATATGTTGAAGATGTGAAACACGCACCTAAGTCGCATGATCTTTCAATTTTTCTGTGCGTTTTGGGCCATCCAGAAACGTGTAAAAGCAGTTTGCCGTTTGCCAGTTGGATGGAAAAACTACAACATATCCACTGGGTGAATGATGGAGAGTGGAGCGAAGCTGTGTCCGCACGCCGCTGCCGCACCACTTCGGCCTCCCGTTCTCGTACGCCAAGATCTTGTCGGCGCCGCCGTGCAGCTTCACGGCCTATTTCTGCCTCGCGCACTTGCACATCAGTGTTCCGTCTTCGAGCGCTAGCCGCCACTGCCTTGCGCGTATCTTACTATTTATCGGCAGACCATGAATCATCCGCTGGCCGCGTCCGTCCATCGTCTGTCTGTCTCTTTGACGCACAAATGGACCCATGGACGGACGGATGCATAGAATAACGAAGGTTGGATGCAGGGACTGAGGGATGCACGGATGGACGCACGAGAGGATGGACGGGCGGATGGACGAATGCACGAATGGACGGACGCACTGATGAACGGATGGACGCATGGACCGACGGGTGCATGGAAGAACGCAGGAACGGACGCATGGACGGACGGACGCACAGATCGATGCACGGAATGACACAGGAGAGGACAGACAGATGGATGCACGAACGAATGCAGGAACGGACAGACGCACGGGTGAACGGATGGACGCAAGGACGGATGCATGGACGCGCGCATTGATGGGCGCATGAATGGACGGAAACAAGGATGAATGGTCGGCCGGAAGCATGAACGGAATGACGAGCGCTTCGCATCACTCATCATCATTCACTCTATGAACATGCTGTGATTTTTCTTATTTATCATACCACGGGTGATGTCCTCTAGTATCTTACCATTTGGGTTTTTCTGCGTATATGCATTTCGTTATATGTACAAGTACCGCCCTCTACGGCTTGTTCAAGAACTAACAAGAGGTGTCTACATCTGATTAGAATGGGACGCTCAGCCCACGACTTAAGAAGCGTCACTACTAAGAAAATAAAAAAAATACCTGCTGTCATGAGAAAAGAGAGAAATCACAGCATATTCTTTGAGCGAATGATCAGGAGGGGGTGAGGAGGATGGACGGACGCACGAACGAACAGACGGACGAACGCAGGTACGAATGGACAGATGAACGCACGAATGAACGCAAGGACGGGTGCATGGAAGAACGAAGGGAGGAACGCATGGATGGATGAAAGAACGCGCGGACGGACAGACACACGGAAGAAAAGAGGCACAGATGGACGCACGGGCAAACACAGAAACGAACAGACACACGGACGAGTGTAGGGATCGATGAATGGACGAACACATGGATGGACGCACGGACAGATGGGTGGTCGGATGGACGGAGGAACGAAAGTACTGCCGGACGCTTCGCTCCACTCCTCATCATCATTCGCTCCGTGAATAAGCTGTGACAACATTTTTATTGATATGTAAAGCAATGCAACTGGCTACTAGGACTACGACGACATGGGACGTTTGGCCCACATCTTAAGGGGCTTTGCCCCTAAACGTAATAGTTGAAGGTGCTGGAAGCAAAAAGCGCACAACGTAGGCGCACATCTTCGTGATATTGCAGCTTTTGTACAACAAGCAACTAAGAAAAACGCATTTTGTGCTATCCAAAATGAACGAATTATATACGCAGGTGCACGGCATGAAAATGAACGTGTATTCCACCCGGTGCACTGGTGATCGCAATTAGGCCCTTTCGAGATTAAATCTTCAACAGTGATTGGCGTCCTTCTGCAGCTGGCAGTAAGAAAGTTCATGACATCAGGCATGATCGCGATTGAAAGTGCGCGTGTGACAGTGCTTCAAGATATGTCTAGAAATGCTGAAGTGGCATAACTTACGCTGCAGAAAGATGAATGGTTCGTTGATTGCCACTTGTCGCGCTTGATTTTCACAAGCCACAAGAGTCACTCTTTGGATCTTTCGGAAATCTGAACATCCTGCAGCCATTTAGCGAGTGGTTTGTGCACTATAGCACGCAACACCCGGGCATTTTGTCCGAGAAAAAAAACTGCGCACGTGTCTCACTCAACCTGCGGTGACGATAAGTGGGGAGCCGAATGGCGGCCACCCATCGGCAAGTGGCACTCACCCCTTCAAAGAGTGGCTCCACCCTCCAAGGGGGCGCACGCATCGAGGAACCCCAAAAGAGGGAAGGCCAGTCTACGAACTGTTGTAACTCCCACTGCGCATTTGTTTTGACGACGCGCGACGTATTTAACACAAATAACAGCTTGACATTCTAAGGCATGTTGTGGCACTCACGCATATTAAGGAGCCGCACCGTTTTAAAAAAATCATACTTCGCTCTATATTAGGTTCATGTCGAAAACGCTCATGCCTGTGCCAGGTGCAAAGGAAGGTATTTTGCGAAGAGATGTTGACAGCACACTGCCACGCTGTGCTAGCCATATGCACCATGCGGAATCTGGTACACGATAACTCGCGCTTTTTTCTTATCACTGTAGCGAATCGAGGCGTGCCGAAAGTTAGTGGGAACGTGGCGCCCTTTCCACTGCCTTGCCGGCAGCGGCAGCCCTTGATCGCCCTTCGTCAACAGTTTCTTTGTTTTCTCTGCATTCCCAATTTTCTGTTTCTTTTTTTATCCATTCATATTTTGTGTCCTCACTATCTCCTTCATTCCCCTCCTCTATCATTGTTGCGGTTTGACGTAACCTGACAGTTATCGCGTTCTCCTCCCCCGTGTTCCGATCGTTTCCTCTTTGGCGAATGAAAGAATCACTCATCGCTCTGCATGCGGTATGCGGCCATTCGCCGCAGACCCACATCCCCATTCATATTTCTCAAGACAGTATATTCCACGCTGACAAGAAGCTGTCGCGACAATGGCAGCGGCTGTCACAAATGAACTTAGTCCTGAGCAGATGTCGCGTGCGTGCCTTTTGCACCGTATGTGAAAAAAACATTCCCCAGTATGTGAAATTCCCAGACAATATATTTCTCTCTTAATGACTCCTTCGAAATAGCTGATTTTCGCAAGACAGTCTTATAAATGTATGCATAAGCTTATGCATGTCATAGCTGTCAATTACGGGAAAACGAGGTTTCGTAATTTTGCCACGCACTGCAACGTTGAGGAAGTACGTTCAAAAAATAAGTTCGGAAAACTTGTGAAAAGCAGTCTTAGTTTAGGATCAAGTAACTGCTGCTTTCTTTGTGCTGTTGTATAATGATTCTGTCTTTAACGCAGCTCTTAAGACACAGGACGGGTTACCAAGAAAGGAGTTTTTTTATTTGAAATACTTGCCAGTTATTATTCTGAAATCGACTTACGAGTAAGCCTTTATAACTTGTAAAACCGCTTATGGCAAAATGACATTTCTGTTTTTTTGAAATCATCGCGGAATAGGAACATCTACGGAACAATGTTGAAAAAAATTCATGTTTAAGCATTTCACTCGACTCAGAAATACTAGGCACAAATGTTTTGTGATGTCGTGTCACAATACCGGTTTTCGTGAGTACTGCAATCAATATAATTTGTTCTTTCTACAAGAAGAATGTAGCACACCAACAAGCATCAATACGCTGAAGCAGTGCAGCTCCGACACACTGCACATGCACGTGACAAACGCATCCCATGGGTTGTGTGTCTAGAAATGTGCTCACAAAATTCTAGTAGCTGGCAAAAAAAATTGGCAGACTTCTCAAATCATGAAAATCGATGTTATGCAAATCATGCGGCAGTATGGTCACTGTAGTCTAATTTTTTTATTTAATGACACCTTATGAATTGGTGCCAAACATCCCCGATGGTCTAGTTGCTAAAGCACTCGGCTGCTGACCGCAGGCCACGGGATTGAATTCCGGCCAATGCGGCCACATTTTTATGGCGGCGAACTGCATAAGGACCATGTGCTTAGATACGTGTGCACGTTAAAAAACCCCAGAAGGTGAAAATACCCGGAGGCCTTCACTGCGGCATCTGTCCTAATGATATCGTAGTTTTAGAACGGTAAACGTCAACAATGATTGTTAGAAAGCTAAATATATGCACAAATGCTTTACACATGGAGATATGTTCAACAGTCCATATGTTTTTTAGAAACAGTTTTTTTACAGTTTCGTAACGTTGCCTACAGCGGTAGGCATATTGCCAACATGAATAGTGGCAAACTGGTATGTAGTGCTTGTGCTTGCGTAGATGGTAGCCATCGATTTTGCTAAGGGGAAAAGCGTCAATCAATGCCACTTAGCTTTACAGTTGACATTGACCTTTCGTTACCGTTGCATAATAGTTTATCTATGTGTTTGTTCGTGAAATGATTACCAGCACTGCAACTACATGTAACGTTTCACCAACTTAACGCCGGCATATTGCGTATTTCCAAAGCATTTTTGAGACGTGGTGTGGCTTTGTCGTAGTATGCTTGCTTGCGACGTAGAATGCTGGGACACTGATACTTATTATCTGCATTTGGCGGTTCGACGTTGCCGATGCCAGTTTTTTTGTAAACGCTATCAAATTTGAACAAATAATGTCTGTTCACGCTGTGCCCGACCCGATATGAATTGCCGATCAGCTGTGGTGCATACCCGCATTCCGTAGCCCGTATTATACGAGTGTATGCCACCCAATCTTGCCTGACCTCATCTCATGGTCCAAGAGACAAGGTGTATAGCGACTCAAAGGTAGCCATTAGAGAATTCAAGAAAAGCTGCGTAGCCTTGCAGGTAGGGGAAATTCCGAAAGGCGCGAAAAACAGTGGCAGCTGCACACACTCTACATTTTGGCACCCTTCACACGTCGGAGCAATCAAGAGTTTCCTCTTAACCTCAATAAGTCGGGCCACGAGGCTGCGCGTGTTTTACTGACTGTGCTAATCTCGGGTCAGAATACTTTCCCCAAGGACACAGCCACGCACCTAGCACTCACAAGAACATTACAAAGATCTTGTACTTGGAGAAAAGAGCCTTCCCGCCACCTTATTCATTGCTAAACGAACCGAAGGTGATCACGCTCAGGCTCCTGCAAACTAACTCACAGCCTTTCGCAATATAGGGAAATTCATCTCGATATTCAAAAGCGTGTATTGTAGATGGAGTGTAGGTTGGGGTACGTGTTCGCCTGAAGGCGGCGCCAATCTTTCGGTCCTGCTATGATTAGTTTCGAGGGAGGTGGCACCATAGTGCGTTCCTTCAGCCGTTGAGCTTCGAGAATGATCACTCGACCGCTTGATCGCTCATCGTGCCAGGCTCCAAATGATGTCGTGGTCACATATAATGTGTGAGCCGAGGATTCTCAGGACAGTTCGTGGTATTGTGCCATGCATGTAAAGTGGACACGCTATTTTTTATCCGTAAAGTTGGTGGAGTTTGTACCTCCCTTGTCTTGCAGACGCACAATGGCATCTGCCTAGACGGATTGCAGGCCCAAACGTAACAAGGGCCATTTCAACAGCCTCCACTGTTGTAATGTAAAATGTGCGTGTTGTCACTGCTGCAGCCAGCTTTTCTCTATTACTGACCACTGCCATGTACGTGCGTGGCACGCCTGAAGCGTTGCCTTAAGGGCAGGCGTCCGTATAGTACACGTCCCGACCATGCCGTGCTTGCGAAGCTTCCGTGCACAAGCTTGGTGTTGCGCACTGTGAATGACTGGGTGCACGTGACGCAATATTGGTGCCACGTGGATCTGTGAGCGCATAGTCGAAGGGAGTAATTCGGTACTGTCTCCACTGTACTTCGGGGTTAGAAGAAAACCAACCTTGGCAAATATAGGCCGTCCTTGTGATGAGGTGTTTAGCCGCCCACGCTGTGCGTATGAAGAATACGCAACAGCTACCAAACCTAGAGCATTCATATCGCGCATATGGTTTAAAAATAAGTCGCACTCTGTTCGTCAATCTGTTCATCCGACCGTTCGTGCATCTGTCAATCAGGCGTCTATGCATGCATCAATGTGTTCGTCCATCCGCGCTTCTGTCCATCTGTCCATTCATCCATGCATTCACGCATCTGTCTGTCCATTCGTCCATTAGTCTGTTCCTTCGATCATTTGACCATGCGTCCCTCCTTCGTCTATGCGTCATTCTAGCCAGTGATCTTACCGTAGGCATTATGGGCCTTGCAACGTAGCTTCACTCTATCATCAGCATTCACTTTCTGGAAAGGCAGCCACGTTTTTTTGTTTAAATATTTGTTAGAAGACTTATATAGTTTCACTATGTTCTTATTTCCCATCTCACAAATACAACAAGCTTTTGTGCATATTTAACCGAGCTGTCAATTATTCATATTTTGTAGTAGTATATCTAGTTATGTAGATTCTTATAGCTGCTGGCAACTGTCTTCTTCTTAAGAAAAAAGACAGACAATTCTGAATTTATTTATTTATTTATTTCTAAACACTGCCAACCCTCATAGAGGGTCATAACAGAGAGGACATACATAAATAAAGTACATTGTTCATAAAGTTTTCTTATACCTTGACACCTCAAAATTAAAGCTGGTATTCTCTTAATTACCGCCTCAACATTCAAAATATTAATTCAAAAACAATTCAGAATTCGCTGTCACTTTTCAAAAAATTTGTTATGAACATGAAGTCGCTTACACCACTTGGCACTGAAAACAAAACTTAATTTAGCAATCAAGTGAATGAGCTTTTACAGCATTTTTGAAGTCGGTGACAACTTTTAAAACAACAATTTTGTTCGGCAGTTCGTTCCACACTTATAAATGAATATCGAAAGGTGTCAGTATTTGTTCGGTATTGTTTTATGACGCAATCGTGGTTAGTACGAGAATTTCTTTTGCCTGGAGAATGTAAATATTTGAGCTTACCTATCTTCAGTTGATCGTGCATTATTTGGAACAATACTTTCAGCCTATATTTATTTCTACGTAATTTAAGAGGCTGATATGAGCTGTGCAGAAGTGTATATTTATGTATATATTTGAAAAATCCTTACAGGCCTTGTTGGAGGCAATGTGTAAAAGGGGCATCACAAAATAAATTATCCCACATAGTGAATACTTATTATTATACAGGATGAAATGAATAAATGTACGCCTGTAGCTTCGCAACATAGTAAAATAGTGGCTAATAATCGAAAAAGAAGCAAGAGAGTAGATCAACGCATGTACAAATAAAACAGAATAGAGAACATGAAATGATACATTTTGTAAACTGGGCAGGCAATAAAAAAAAGAGTAGCGATTAAAAGCACATTTGACGAGTTCATGGAGACTAACGTGAAATGAGGAGTAGACTAAATTCATCAGTATGTTTTTCAAATACAATAGAATCTGGAAGTGAATTCCGTAATGTGATAGCACGAAGAAGCGCCGACGAATTATTCATGCATCGGACATCTCAGGATGATTCCTTGTTTCGGGCAGCTGCCTTGTGGTTGTAATTACAGGCGGGCTCAATCGATGCAACAGTGTGTGCGCTTGTTACTTCATGCCCAGGTGCGAAAAGATTGTTGGCAGACACTTTTCAAATTTCTGTTTTTTTTCAAATTGAGCAATCAGTGACATCAAAGCTACATTATGTAAAGCAACAGGTCATTATATTGAGAGCATCGTATTTACTTGCGTAATGAACCCACCCCCAACATTTTTTAATGTATCTATTATTTATTTTGGTAAATAATAGATACAATATATTACATATTTTGGTCGTAGCAGTGATGGCGTAGTGGATAGAGCATCCAGCTCGCATGCAAAAGGTTCGTGGTTCAACTCTTCGTGCCGCACAGTTCCCAATCGCATAAAAAAATCCGCGTGGTGATGAAACTGCATTACGAGGCCTGGGGTGCGGCCTCACCGGTAACCACCGCCGGGAACGCACTCCCTCACCAGAGAATAATTGGCCACCCTAGTGCAGTATCCCGTCACAACCTCCCACATGCATACGTCAAATAACACACGGCCCTCAGACCCCAGCAGCTGCGAAGCAACTGACCACGGTGGCGGTCCGAACTGCAACACAGCAGAGGGAGCTAAGAAACTCTGGATCCGGACAGGCCGCCATTGGAACCTGAACTTGGCAACGTTTAACGCTAGAACCTTATCTAGTGAAGGAAGTCTAGCTGTAGTATTCGAGGAGCTAGAGGGTGTTAAATGGGATATAATAGGACTCAGTGAGGTTAGGAGGACGATGAGGCCTATACGGTGCTACAGAATGGGCACGACCTTTGCTATCGGGGCTTGGCTGACAGAAGAGAACTGATAGTGGGGTTTCTAATTCACAGAAACATAGCTGGCAACATAGAGGAGCACTATGGCATTAATGAAAGGGTGGTAGGTATCGTAATTAAACTGAATAAGAGATATAAGATGAAGGTGGTACAGGTTTACGCGCCTACATTCAGCCACGATGACGCTTCAGTTGAAAGCTTATATGAAGACGTGGAATCGGCAATGAGTAAGGTAAAAACACAGTATACTATACTGATGGGAGACATAAATGCAAAGGTAGAGCAGAAGCAGGCCGGAGACCAGGCAGTAGGAGACTATGGCATCGGTACTAGAAACGCCAGAGTAGAGCTACTAGTAGAATTTGCAGAACACAATAATTTACGGATTTTGAATACCTTCTACCGAAAACGAGGAAGCCGCAAGTTGACATGGAGGAGCCATAATGACGATCGAAATAGACTTTATATTTAGTGCAAACCCAGGCATCGTGCAGGATGTGGAAGTGCTTGGCAAGGTACGATGAAGCGACCATACAATAATACGGTCTCGAATTCGCCAAGACTTGAGGAAGGAACGACAGAAACTGATACGCAAGAAGCCAATCAATGAGCTAGCAATGAGAGGGAAAATACAGGAATTCAGAGTCTCGCTTCAAAAAAGGTACTCGGCTCTTAGTGAGGAAACCAACCATAGCGTAGGTACAATGAATGATAATCTGACGAGTATCATTACGGATTGTGCAGTTGAAGTTGGAGGCAGAGTAGTTATACAGGACACTGGAAAGCTTTCCCAGGAAACGAAGAATCTCATTAGGAAGCGTCAAATCATGAAAGCCTCAAGTACAACAGACAAAATAGAACTGGCAGAGCCTTCGAAGTTGATAATTAGGCGTAAGGTATCCGATGTAAGAAGGTATATTATGGAGAGAATTGAACAAGCTCTGAAAAACGGAGCAAGCGTTAAAGCTGTAAAGAGGAAATTTGGGATAGGCGAAAATTGGATGTATGTACTAAGAAAAAAAGAAGGCAAAATAACTACCAATATGGATAGAAAAGTTAGAATAGCGGAGGAGTTTTACAGAGATATGTACAGTAGCCGGGACAACAATGACTTTAATACTATAAGAACTAGGAGTAACCCAGATGACACCCCACCAGTAATGAAAGAAGAAGTCAGAAAAGCTTTGGAGAGCATGCAAAGAGGCAAAGCTGCTGGTGAGGATCAGGTAACATCAGATCTGTTGAAAGATGAAGGACAGATTGTGTTAGAAAAAGTAATTGCTAACAGAGTAAAGAAATCATTAGATTTCAATCAACCAAAGAAACAAGCAGGATTTCGACCAGGCTACACAACAATCGACCACATTCATACTATCAATCAGGTAATAGAGAAATGCTCAGAATATAACCAACCACTATACATAGCCTTCATAGATTACGAGAAGGCGTTTGATTCCGTAGAAATATCAGCCGTCATGCAGACACTGCAGAATCAGGGGGTCGATGAAGTATATTTAAACATCCTGGAAGAAATCTACAGGGGATCAACTGCTAACATAGTGCTTCATAAAGAAAGAAACAGAATACCAATCAAGAATGTTGCAAGGCAGGGGGACACAATCTCCCCAATGCTATTTATCGCGTGCTTACAGGAGGTTTTCAGAAGCCTAGAATGGGAACAGTTAGGGATAAGAGTTAATGAAGAGTACCTTAGTAACCTGCGCTTCGCTGATGATATTGCATTGCTGAGTAGCTCAGGGGACCAATTGCAACTCATGATTACGAAGTTAGACAAGGAGAGCAGAAAGATGGGTCTTAGATTGAATCTGCAGAAAACAAAAGTAAAGTACAGCAACCTCGGAAAAGAGCAGCTCTTCGAGTTAGGTAATAGTGCACTTCAAGTTGTAAAGGACTATGGCTACTTACGGGCAGGTAGTAACCGCGGAGTCGAAGCACGAGATTGAAGTAACTAGAAGAATAAGAATGGGGTGGCGCACATTTGGCAAGCTCTCTCAAATTATGACAGGTAGATTGCCACTATTCCTCAAGAGGAAGGTATATAACAGCTGTATCTTGCCGGTACATAGCTACGGAGCAGAAACCTGGAGACTTACAAAGAGTGTTGAGCTTAAATTGAGGACGATGCAGCGAGCAATGGAAAGAAAAATGGTAGGTGTAATCTTAAGAGACAAGAAGAGAGCAGAGTGGTTTAGGGAACAAACGGGGGTTAAGAATATCATAGCTGAAATCAAGAAGAAGAAATGGACATGGGCCGGGCATGTAGCGCGTAGATAGCATAACCGCTGGTCGTTAAGGGTAACTAACTGGATTCCCAGAGAAGGCAAGCGGGTTAGGGGGAGACAGAAGGTTAGGTGGGCAGATGAGATTAAGAAGTTTGCAGGTATAAAGTGGCAGCAGCAAGCACAAGACCGGGTTAACTGGCGAACATGGGAGAGGCTTTTGTCCTGCAGTGGACGTAGTCAGGCTGATGATGATGATGAGGAGGAGGAGGAAAAGGATGATGATGATGATGATGAATTCAAGAGGATTTAGGTTGCATCTCCGTAACATCAGTGTGACTGATTCCTTCCTTCGGTACGTTGAACAAAAAATGCCGCCATATCCACGAAGTGAATGATGATGAGTGGGCGAAGCTCCGGAGGTTAACCTGGTAAACCATGAATCCTCCGTACATTTTGCCCACTCAATTTTATTGCAACGCTCCCCCTAGCGTACGTCGCCGCACTATATCGAACGATGACACGCGCCATATGTGGCATCATTCCTATTTTATAACACCTCGCATCTTTCATAATCAACTACACGTACCGCCGTCTAGTTTATAACATCTTGCATCTTTTGGACGGACGGACGGACGGACGGACGGACGGACGGACGGATGGATGGATGGATGGACGGACGGATGGACGGATGGATGGATGGATGGACGGATGGACGGACGGACGGACGGATGGATGGACGGACGGACGGATGGACGGATGGATGGACGGACGGACGGATGGGCGGATGGATGAATGGACGGATGGACGGACGGACGGACGGACGGACGGATGGATGGATGGATGGATGGATGGACGGACGGACGGATGGACGGACGGACGGATGGACGGATGGATATGGCTGTACCCTTTAGATCGGGCGGTGGCTAGCGTAATACTTAGAACTCAACGAGAGGTGGCTACATACAGGGGACGCACAGCCCACGCCTTAAGGAGCTTCGCTCCTAATAGAGCACGCCGCTACTCTATGTATTCTTTATAGCTTCTTTTTAAGAGTAACTTGATGGAGACTGTGAACAACGGATGAATATTCTAATACTGTCCTAATAAGGTGGTGTATGCCATATGTTTTACGTCGCGCGATGCATCCTGCAACTTCTTTCTCAATAAATACAACTTTTGATATGCCTTCGTGCAAGCGTTATCTATATGCTCATTCCATGCTAATTTTTGCGTATTCGTTACCCCAAGAATATTGAACTGGGTCGTATTTACCAACGAGTGTTGTCCAATGATGTACTCAAAGAAATGGATTGTTTTCTTCTTGCTAATACGTGTATAGATAAATTTAGAATAACTTATTGCCATTTTTCATTTTCTACATCAGTTACCTAAATTTTACAAGGAGTTCTGAATTTCGATTTGGTCGTCTAGTTCGGTAATTGCGACATAAATTAAGCAGTCATCTGCGAAACGTTCAACATGAACACCCTCTTCTGCCACACTACTGATATCATCGATGTACAGGAGAAACAATAGTGGTCCCACACAGAGCCTTGGGACACTCCCGAAAGTACCGCCAATCGTTGTGATAAGGGACCACCCAGTTTCACTACCTGCGTACGATGTGTTTATTAAGCTTCAATTCATTTTATTACGAGTTCATTTATTCTTGCATGACGTAATTTGGAGATTAACTGAACATGGAATACTTTATCAAATGCTTTTGCGAAATCCACACATATCACATCAACATGTTGTCCTATATCTATAGCACTCGCAAAAACATGAATTATTTCTATTAACTGGGTCACAGTTGATAACCCCGCCTTGAAGTCAAGTTGGTAAGAGTACAGCAAAGCGTTCTGATCCAGAAATGCGAGTATGTGTTTTGCAATATGTGTTCAAACACTTTGCAAGCAACGGAAGTGAGTACCACTGGGCGGTGATTTGTTGCCAGTTTCCGATTGCCGCCTTTAAATACAGAAATAACGATTGCAATGCTCCAATCTTGAGGTAGTGAGTGCGTTGTAGAAGATTTCTTAAAGATAATAGTTACATAATGAGACATTATTTCTGCGTATTGCTTGAGCAATTGAGTATTGCTTGAGTATATCATCGGGACCACGCGATTTTTTCGTATCCAATGTGAGTAGGTGCTGAAATACTCCCTCTATAGCTATTTCAAGTGTTTCTAGTGAAACAGTAGTACAAATTCTTAAGGCTGCTTCCGTATTTGCTCTACTTTCCGGCAGGGTAAATACAGACTGAAAAAATTGGTTAAAATGATTTGCTATTACATATTTTTTCGATAAAATATTACTACCGACATGTATTTCATCGATTACTTTTTTCCTGTCGCTAAAAAACCTCTAGAATCTCTAGGGCGAAGACCTAAGGAAATCACTGAGAGTTTTTTCAAAGAATGTTTCTTTTTTAGATTTGGCCAAAGCATGCCTAAGATCAATTTTTACATTTTTCAGAGCCACTGGCAATTTACTCTTTTTACGCAGTCTTCTAATTAATTTTCCTCTTCACATGATTTATATCTCGGGTGATTCAAGGACTTCTTTGTTTCGTTTTTTCAACACGCGATGAAACATAACTGTCTATGCAATACCTCATAACACAATTAAAATTTTGTCATAACTCTTGTACTGATTTAAAACCAGAGATGGTCTCGAAGTTTTCAAATTGGACCTTCAAATAGTCAAGAATTTAAGTATCGTAGGCCCTAGCATAGTTTTAAACCTTTACTTGTGTATAGCTCTTCACATCTCCCGTTGCTCGAACAGGCAGCTCAAGACAGATCATCCTGTGATCCGATATACGATTTTCCACCGTCAATTTGTAATAATTTAACTTATTGGATAGGAACAACAAGTCTAGTAACGACCTTGACGTCGACGTGATTCTGGTGTCCTCAAGCACTATTTGCTTCAGGTTGCAGGTGCCCCGCCGCGGTGGTCTAGTGGCTAAGGTACTCGGCTGCTGACCCGCAGGGCGCGGGTTCGAATCCCGGCTGCGGCGGCATCATTTCCGATGGAGGCGAAAATGTTGTAGGCCCGTGTGCTCAGATTTGGGTGCACGTTAAAGAACCCCAGGTGGTCTAAATTTCCGGAGCCCTTCACTACGGCGGCTCTCATAATCATATAGTGGTTTTGGGACGTTAAACCCCACATATCAATCAATCAATCAATCAATCAATCAATCAGGTTGCAGGTAAAGATAAGTTCTAGCATTTTTTCAGCGTTTACTGGTTGCCCACCACTGTACGAAAAATGTTTCCAGTTTATATGTGGAGTAATAAAATCTCCAGTCATTACACACCTAGTGTTCCCATTTACATGCTCACATAAAAAATGTTGAAGCATTTCAGCTTGAGGGTGGTCGATATACAATTCCAATGAGGAAAACAGTTCTGTCACAAGTTAATCTGCACCACATAGTTTCTGGTACTTCGCAATCAATCAATGAAGCATTGGGAGAACCTTTAACAACTATGCACACTTCACCTCTCCGTGAGTCTCTGTCCTTTCTAAATATATTATAAGTGGATGGTACAACACAATCATTCGGCACATTTTCATGCAACCACTTTTCCGTTAGTGTGAATATGTGAGGATTTTGTGAGAGCAATAAGCACTCAAGGTGCGTAGTCTCTTTCACAACACTGCGAGCATTGAATGAGAGCAATCTTAGGTATTTTCTTGGTGTCTCAAAAGAGCTGCCCGGGCTATCAGATTAGTTTGACTTAGTTGGTATGACGCGCTCACGTCGTTTAATTTTATGAGTGTCACGTTTACCCCAGAGCAAATATCGCTTGCCTCTGACGTCATTCCATGCGTATTAGTCACTGTTTATCTGAAGTTTATTATGCACGACAACTCCTTGCGCACTTGCCTCCCTATTTGTGGCAGCGCTTTGACATAACTTTTTCATATCTGCACTGTTTCCTTCGAATAGTCGTTGTTTACTCTGATCGAAGTTCTTTTTAGTTTTTTGCAGCTTTTAAAGACGGTATCTTTTTCTTTGCCGTCGTAAAATTTCAAGATCGCTGGTCTTGATTTATCCGGGCTTACTTTGCCGATCCGATGAATTATTTCCACCATGGTGACTTCTACGCCAAGAACTTAAACAAAAATGTGATTCAGAACGCGTCTCTTTAAAACTTGCGCAGACTAATTCCCGCTCTCAGTGAGGCTAAAACTAAAAGATAATTTCATCTGCTTCTATTTTCATAATAAATAAAATCGTCACATTGCTCTCGCATGATGGTCTTCAATTTCTTTATGCTCTCTTTCTTGTCATTAAACATCAATATCACACGTTGCATATTTTCTGTTTTAGCATTGATTTCAAGAATTTCTTTCCTGATATCGTCAATTTTTCTATACAAAGCATTTTGTTTTTCAAGACTTTTCTGCAAAAGTTCTCCAGTATTTTTGGCCGGGGTTCTCCTCAACGTCACCAGCCATGACCAGCAATAGCACAGACCAACAATCATTCAAAATAGCACGACATCTACGAGGGCATGGGAGAACTAACAAGCATCTATTATCCCTACGATATGTATAAATGTAACTGACCTGTAATAGCAGCAACGGTGTTTTAAACATCTAGCTCGTCAGCCAAGTGCCGTGCCCTCTGAAGCCAGTGTTCTCGCGTGGTCCCTTTTGTAGACTGGATGCTGGTGACGTCAAGCCCGCGGAAGCAAGTCCAGAAAGCGCGCACTCCAAGCTTGAATTCCTGCAGCGTTGAGCATCGATGACGAAAGAGCAGCCTCCGTTGTCTCCCGCAGGTATTCCGGTACAACCATGACTGAAGTGAAACAAAACGCAATAAACATTAAGGGCAAGGTGATACTAGTAATTTTTCTTCGCTTTATGGCACTGTGGATTGCTTTAGGTGGTCTCGCAGGCGAACTCACTTTCCAACTCAAACTTTCAGAATATAATTTAGTACTAATGTTTGTAGCATCTCGTATTATTGCTGAGTTATTTTTTTTACGTTCACTGCTTTGCACGTCTGCAGCGGCTATTTGAGCCAGCAGTATGTTCATATAAACAAATTACTATACCCCTAAACGACAGCGACCAACAATTACAGAACCAGGATGGTTGCAAATACTAGCTGTGAGCCTCGAGCAATGATTGTAAAAAAAAAACAGGCTAAGTTAAAATTAATTCTTCCGCGCCGTCGCCTAAATATCGATCCGAGCTGTCCATTGATTTCCGCTACTTCCTCTCAACAGTTTTTCAATCGGCTGACTTCATTCTGCGCCCATCGCAATTAAAGAAAGGCCTCCAATTTTTGATATCCAAGTACATATCAGACGAGCCTAAAGCTGTGATTTTAATGAAGTGCTAATCGATATGCATTGTGCTAAAAGATGTGCAGCTTGTGTTCCTTCATACAACTAAATATGATTCACTACAGTGAACTATTCATAATGAATGCATCTGCGCTTCGCTTGCGCTGACTCAGTCTCACGGATGAGAGCTTCGCATCTTATCCAACCGTAGCTAAATTACTTCACTGTAGCATAGTACGTAAGCATCGATGCGATGTTCGCATTAGACGGCAGTTATTGCTGGATCCCCAAATTAACGCAATCCCGATGGCACCTTACTTTGAAACGGAAACTTTGCGTGAGGGGGAATACTCTTAAGTACGTAGACGTATATACAAGGTGAACAAAAATTGCTAAATGCTCGGTGCTGACAAGTACGGGAAGATGACTTCTGCGAATAAGTTTTGTGGGTAGGGTAACACAGATTTACGTTATGACTGTGATATGCCTTTTAGGCTTTAACAGTGATATTTATAGTGACTGCAGTAAGCATGCAGGTTTGTATGTTTGCATAGAAAAGTCAGAGGTAGTCATTTTCTTTCACTGTTTCACTTTACAGAATCCTTCCCGCATGTTCGTTCTTCGAAGTCAATGTTGGCACATTTTAATCGTGATGGTCGTGATTACGTGTGCAAGAGACGGGTGATTGACGGAAAAGTCATCTTTCATACGACTGAGGAGGGCTAAGCGCTAAACGGATGGCATAATAACAAGATGTGCAAGCAGCCGGCGCTGAAATGGATTATCGGCGCTGCAATTATTTTTTGCAACTAAAATTTATTGAAAAAGCACGGCGGCTGTCACCCTTAAAAAGCATTGTGTAAACACGCACACAAGAAAGAAGTCATGACACTATAAACACCATAGACGCCACAAATGGCCCTAGTGGTTTCAGAACCTCTTTATTTTGTGCACGTTCGCGCACCCCACCGTTTAAAGTAAATACCTAGCAACTGAATTTCCTTTCCGTCATCTTACACTTCTGTCGTTCGTACACCCTCGTCTATGTCATCCTGTTTAGCGCGTCATCCCCATCAGCAATAACGCTGTACCAACTAGCCCAAACAACCACTGTTATTTGATTTTGATGTAACAACGAGTTGGAGGCGTAAGCAAAGAGGATCGGTTCCTTTTTCTAGGTTGGCTGTCGAAATCCAGGAATGAGTGTGGCTTTATGGAGAAACTTCGCGCAGCTCTTCCCAATAATAGATGTGTTATCATGCGAATGGGAGCTGAAATGAGCGACCAGATGTCTGATTGAGGTGACATGACAAAATTCCGCCAAGTGGAACTATAGTTGAGTGAATGACTAGCTAGAACCTTGCAATTCAGACGCGTCCGCAAGTGTAACTCCGATGTAATTATACTATATTGAATCCGAGTTCATTGAGTGGTTAACCACCATAGTTATAATCCGACTGTCACCTTGGTGACGAGATTATCAAGGCGAAGGCCTCAAAAACACCATCAGAAGAAAAAACCAGACTTTTGGTTGCAGTGAAAGATTAACGAGACACGCATGCTTTGGTAGCGATTGCAAAGTTCTTCTTTATTCGATCACCTACAAATTAGCATTGCAACTACAAGGACGCATTGTTGCTAACCTAAACACTCAATCTTTTAAAGCAGAAACTATGTGCAGGATACAGCCTTTCCCTAGCCCATTTTCTTTTTGTGTTGCTATGATTTAGTACGTTAATGAACAGGTTAATCGGGTATTGTTTGCATGTAGAAAGATAAATAAAAGGCAAGAGATGTACACTCGTGTATATACACCAAGTTATCTAGGTACATACAAATTCATCCAGGAATATTTAAGTAGGCCACACAATTATTGAGTCTTCATACATTAACAACTGATAACCATATCTGTACGGTGGCTGTTTTTCTCGGTGTGGCTGGACGTGGTGGTGGCCAAGTTAGCATGATACCACGTCCTTACTTCTGGTGTTTACGAGTGGGCATGCGACAGTTTCTGGAGCAGGCAACTGTTCGGCGGCTGACGTCGTGAGTGAACCGGAATTTTTGTCCGGACTAGGCACATGTCCAGCTGCTGCAACACTTCCTCGGCAGACCCAGTTGTAGCAAGAAGTATCGTGTCGTAGGGCTCGTGATGCCATGAAGGCTCATGACCTGCAGAACGTTGCTGAATGCCATTGTGACCAGGTCACCGAGAAGACACCTTACACAACTTTGCCACGTTGAAGGATGCTAGGTCAAGTTGCACGATGGCTTTCCTTGGCTTTGAGAATGACATGTTACCCCAAAATAAAACCAATAGTTTCTCCACCAACACCACGTCTCCTATACCCCTTACAATTCGTCTTGAACCATGAAATATGCAGGCCTTAAGGAAAATTTCCGTGTGAGAGCCACGACTCATTCACGTACGCCTCCACCTTATGTAAAAAGGAGTCAGCAAGAACCGCTTGTTCAAACTGCTCTTTCTTCGGGCAAGTTGGTTGAACCACGAAAACAATTTCTTTCTCAAATCCTGGGCTAAACTTTTGCTGGAGGGTTGACTGCTGTGGCATGGGCTGCTCTATCGGAAAAGTGTGAGCTGCTTCAGCGTTCGGTACCTTGCTCGTTAGAAAAAACTGTACCTCAGACCCTTTAATGCACAGCTTTAGAGCCTGAAACGCCATTCAAGTATATTAGAGAAGTGCCCTGTGCAATGACATAAAACAAGAGAGGTGCACTGCGATGCTTGAAAGAGATAAAAAAATAACCTTGAAGTGAAATTGGTATTTTTGATTAATCGAGAAAGCTAACACGAGTAACGAGAAGACGTGGCACACGAGAAAAATGTTGGTCAAACATTTTCCCTGAATGAATGAAGACAGAAGAGCCAGAAGCGACTGAAAGTTTCAAAACAACCTGCCCGGTTTGAACGTTAATGTGAATTCCAGCTGTAAGAGGTTTTTGAACCTCAAGAACTTCTACAGTTTTATCCTGCGATGGGCTACCTGCTGAAACGTCATGGAGCAGTGTTTGCGAACATTTCTGGCTGGAAACATTTTTGGTGTTACCAATATGTACATAATTTGTATTTCGTTAGCTGGACAGCGTTGCACATGAAGCGCGATGCTGCTTATTTATAAAGCAATCCGAAGAACTTGCGTGTGGCTGCAAATTCGACGGACTGTGCTCTCGAGATAAGGGGCAGTTTCCACAAGCGCTTGCCTAATCGCGTAGGCCAAAAGTAGACTTGAAAACTTCTTCAAGGTTGAACGTTGCAACCAACCGTAACTAATGCAGACTGTGATCTGTTTGTCGATAAAGTGTGGAACCGGATTCCTGACAACACTCTAGTGCTGTGTTTTTATTGAATGGCGGGGAAGGCCGTAAGTGGGCACTAGAAGCTTGCGTTCCTGTGCACAATCCGTAAAACAGAAGAAAATAACGTCAAACTGATGTATTATCTCACGTGGGGCGCTAGCCAGAAGCAGCGGACTCAGCGCCATTGGCACTTCTGGGCTCGTCCTCGGCGCTGGTGTGGCGTCGTGCGGTATTTTGTGGTTCTTTTTCGTGCGTAGTGATTCATTAGCTACGCCTTTGATTGCTTTTGGGTGTGGTTTGATCAAACATGTGATCCACACGTTGTGTGTTATCCAGGAATCTTCACGAAGAAAGCGACTGTATGCTGTCGAAAATGGATACGTCGAGGCTCTGCCATGCCAGGCGTGGTGGTATACGTATTGTGCGCCATTGTTAGAAGTCGGTTATCTTGTCATCATAGGGTAACACAGGCTTCGTAAGAACATCACAATAAAGTTGTTTCCATCCACCTTATGAACATTTCGCCGACGCACTGGAGTTTCATGCATGTGCGTCTGGTTCCAGGCATGGAGCGTGCATTTCATGCATGTGCGTCCGTTTTCATGCATGTGCGGACGCACGTGCATTTCATGCATGTGCGTTCGGTTTTAGGCGCGCTTTCAGGCAGGTCCGGTTTCAGGCACTGGAGTTTCACGAATGTTCCACCCAAGTGCTTAATTTTTCTTACTTTCTTTCTTCATGGACGTTTGTTGAAAGGTGTTATCGCTGTAAGTACTGGGCCGTTTACTGCTATAAATGAAATGTTGAAGCGCACGGCGGCCTCTCGGCACTATTCCCGGCTGTAGCGAACTTCGCACTTTGTGCTTTTTCGTCGTCGTCGTTGAATCTTCGCGAAGCCACACGTTCGCGTTTTGAAAGTGCGCCTTCCGAGGAGCGCCCTGCGATGCCATGTCTACCGTTTGTCTCCACGTGCGTTTTTGTATGTGTTTCTCCAAAGCTCCCAACGTTCTAAGCTTGACATTGACTAAGCGCCTGTTACTCGTATTTCCTTGTTTTATGTGAACCCAATATTAAAAAAAAGACATAATTTGGCAGAGACTGCTGCGCCGCACGGCGCACGAGCCATTCCTACGCAGAAACCGCTGCTGCACCGCACGGAAGTGACGTCATGCATTTTCCGGTTAGGCGCTTTGCTTGAATAGTCGGGAGTGTCTAGCGGTACGTCTATACATAACGATAAAAGCAGTTAAAATTACGTCCAAACGAAAAAGGGAACGAAAGAGTTAGTTAGGTTTAGCTTGACAACAATACAAAACCGGCTTGTTTGCCATCTCAAACTGATCGGCAGCTGTGGCGTAGTTGATTAAAGCAACACATCAACTGGTGAGGGTGGTGGTTCAAGTCCCATTGCAGTTAACGATACTTTCTGTTTTTTTTTGTTCACGCATGTATTGCTTTAACATTTGCGCCTCGTCATCAGCCCGACTTATTGCTGGTGGTGGTCCCGCCCATAGGCCCTTTAATACTGGATCTTCGATGACTCTTGCAGGATTGACTATATTTATTATAATAAAGTGTTTTGCGAATTAGTGCTCTTAATCAGCGAGACGCAAAAAGACACAAAAAACTCGAATGCAGCTGGCTGCATTGCTTTCTTTGGCACAGGTGTGAGGAATGTTGATTTCCACAGTTTATCAAAGTTTTGATGACAGAAAGGTGCACTGCAACGTAGTCTCGGGCAACTTTTTTTATGTCACTCAGTGTACCATCACCTGACGAGGTAACCGGCAGGCCGCTTTCTTTAAAAATACTGACGTGTCACCGCAATGTTCTAGGCGATCAGCACTTGATAAACAATGCCCAAGGGCAAGTGCCGACAGCGTTAGTCCATCTAACTACAAAACAGCTTGTCTGCCTCGCTCAATAACACGCGCGGCCTGTGACAGCACAGGAGCATTCACGTAGCAACGGATGAGAACGGCCGTACGTGTTCGCACTTGACAAAACAGACGGCAACGCAGTAGCTCTGGCCTTCGTAGATCACAAGCTTCGTAATAACATTACAATAAAGTTGTTTCCATCCACCTTATGACCACTTCGCCGATGCACTGGAGTTTCATGCATGTGCGTCCGGGTTCAGACATGGAGCGTGCATTTCATGCATGTGCGTCCGTTTTCATGCATGTGCGTCCGGTTTCAGGCGCGGTTTCAGGCAGGTCCGGGTTTCAGGCACTGGAGTTTCAGGCATGTGCGTACACCATGAACTGTGCGAAAACATTTATTGCATCGTCAACCTTGTCCTTCGCGACAAGCAAAACTCGGCAGCAAGAACACTTTCACCTTTGACAACACCACGCTTGGCATTGCAATCTTGAAAATGTAGTACATCCAACAACTGTAATCCGTACATCATACTGAGAAACTTTATGGCGCACACACTCAGATGAGGCTGCGGCGCGGTGGATGGCCGCGCTAGCTCCAACCACCAGGTTCAACTAAGCATCCAGCAATCACATGAAACAGCGACGACACTCCAGCCCTCCTTGGGAGTGGCCTAGGTCATGGCCACGATTTCATCGGAGTTTTCACCACCTAACACATCGCAGGCGGCTACCATCTCGCAGTGTTTACCTTTCGCGGCCGCAGCGCCCATGGCGCCCCGGTATTTAAAGTGCTCGTAATATGTATTTAAATAACAAACCTAGGCTTATTGACTCGTTAAATACCTGCTTAGTAAACTTTTTGTAGATTTAACGCATTACACACGAATAATTTACACATTTAACTAGCTTTAGGTAATAATTTTTGAAGTGACGTCATTTCCGTGTGGCCCAGGAGCCACATCTGTGTGGGGCTGGCTGCTGTGCCGCGCGGTGCAAGAGACGCTGCAAAAAAAAAAAAAACACAACAAGCATGTTTCACGAAAACACAGGGGGATTCGTCTCCTAGTCTTGTGTAAGACGCGTGTTAGACGACTGCTGGTGGTCACTCTGCCACCGAATTCACTCGCCGCGGGGATCTAGCGGTTATGACGCTCGAATGCTGGCCCAAAGTTCGCGTGAATACGGCGGCCGCATTTTCGTTGGAGGCGAAGATGTTGGAGTACAGTATATTTCGATTTTGGGTGCAGGTTAAAGAGCGCTTGGTGGTTGTAATTAAACCGCAGCCGTTGTTATTATACGGATGCAGGATATGTAACAACGTTTTTGCAAACGTGGTTACAGCTGGTGATGGCGCCGAGCAGCCGTGAAGCACTCCAATTTTCCAATTACCACAGGACTGCCATGTACACTAATTTTGTCGGGACCCCGAAGTGTATGAGTAATATAGATGGTGTACCTGAGCCTGTACAGCTGCCTATGGTATACAAGCACCAAGATCGCCAACTGGGCTACGTGAGGAAAAATATTCGTTTAATACCTGGGGAAAAAAACGCATGGAAATACGTGACAAGTAAGAGAAAACTTAAGCAAGGAAAGACTATTTGGCGGCTGCTTCTCAGGTCATGTTTTCTCTGCATTGCCATGCGTCATGCACCGCTTCACACGTACACAATAATGGTTTTGGTGTGTGTATTTTAAAGTTTTTCAAGTGCTCTATCCTCCGTATACGCTAGGAACAATAATTTTTCAAAATGATGCTGCCGACTGTGAACGCGATCAGGGCCAGTCGAACAATGTCTGTAGCGCAAGGTCCCTAGTTTCTGGAAAAATGGTTATGTGTGCAGGTAGGGCCGTATACTTATGCCGAGAATCATGCAATGTGTATGTTGTCTGAGGAGATATAAAATGGCACAAGTTGGTTGACGACACGTTTTTATTTTGTTCAAATAGATGAATCTATGTTTTTTCTTACTTTCAATGGGTCGCTATAACATGTTTGACATGCAGCAGCAGGAGGGATGTATGCCCAAAGATGCAGGGAGCATTAGTGTAAGCTGAAACAGCAATGTAAAACGTACAAACACACATACTTTGAATCAATACTATCAACACATATTCTATCATACTATCAATAAAAAATAGAGAAATGTGCAGAATACAACAAACGAATATAGTGTTTAGGTTTCATAGATTTATCATATAGTATATAGGTTTCGCCGGGCATTGACGAACCCTAGATAAATATACGGGACGCAATCAATAGTAGATTGAAAGCCACCATAGTCCTCCATAAAGAAAGCAACAGAGTCACAATAACGAAAGGTGTAAGGTAGGGAGACATGATCTCTCCAATGCTGTTCGCTTCATGTTTACAGGAGGTTTTCAGGGCCGTAGATTGGGAAGAGTTAGAGATAAAATTCAATGATGAGCATCTTAGTAATCTGCGATTCACTGATGACATTGCCTTGGTGAGTAAGCAAGGGTACGAATTACTAGTCATGATTATTGAACTGGACACGGAAAGCAGAAGTATAGGAGAAAACATTATTATGAAGAAAACTAAAATGATGTACAACAGTGTGGGCAAAAAATAGCACTTTGTGATAAATGAAGAGACGCTGGAAGTTGTAAAAAAATATATCTACTTAGAAGATGTAGCAACCGCAGAGCCGAATCCTCAGAGTCAGATAACTAGAATGATGATAACATGGTGGATAACATTCGGTAGGCACTCTCAAATCATGATTGTTAGATTGTCACCAACAATCAAGAAGAAGATATATAGCAACTGCATCTTGCCGGTACTCAACTGTGGAGCAGAATCCTGGAGGCTTACAAAAAAGTTCAGCCTAACTGTTGAACGACGGAGCGATTGACGGAAAGGAAAATGATAAGTGCAACCTTACGAGACAAGAATAGAGTAGAGTGGGTCAGGAAACAAACTGGGGTTAAGGATATTACACTTCAAATCCAGAAGAAGAAATGGACATAAGCCGGGCACGTAGCGCGTAGGTTGGATAACCCCTGGTCATTAAGGGTAACTGACTGGAATGGCAGGGAAGCCAAACGCATGAAGCGGAGGCCGAAAGTTGGGTGGGCCGATGAGATTTGAAAAATTGCTGATATGAGGTGGCAGCTGAAAGCGCATGACCGGCTATACCGGTGGACCATGAGAGATGCCTTTGACCTGCAGTGGACGTAATCAGCTGATGATGGTGATGGTGATGATGATGATGAAGAAGAAGCCGGTATACAGAACAAGTGTGTTTGTAAAACATCAAAGTTTCTTTCACAGCACTTCCACGCAGAGGAAGTTATTATCGGTGTATTTTTGAGCAGGCGTGACACTCAGTTTGTCAACAAACATTATTCGCGTACTAAGGAACTACAGAGTCATAGTTAAAGGGCGCGCCTACGTTGCAGCTGGAATACCGTCGTGCTACACCTTTTGGCGGGGCCTTGCCACAGCTTTTAATTGTCGCTGTGTGGTAGAACAATCGCATGCCACGCGGACGGCCTTGGTTCGATCTCCTCTAAGACCCAATTTTTTTATTTTTATTCAAATTTCATCCTTCTAAATTTTTCTTTGTCATTGACAAGATCATGACTTACGCTCACAACCAATGACGCCGACGCCAACGGTGACATTGACGCCAATGCTGTAATCTCTTCAAAACGAGCCCTTTACCAATAGCGTTAAAATTTACGGGTCCGATTGGGGATTGACCAAGGCCGTCGACGCGATAAGCAGGTTTTCTTCCACGGAGCAATCGTATATGTTGAAACTGCTTTAAAAAAAACAATATATGAAAGTCTTCTAATGAAAGGAGCATCTTAACGCATCATATATTGCGTCGAAAATATCATGATGTTATATTTTGAGTAAACGAACAATCATGCGTCTTCCCTGTGTCCTGACTACATCATGAAACCTTCAAATATTTTTGTCGGGCAGTCAAATTTAATTAATTTACGTCATGCCGTAGAAGGTTGGTTGTGTAGAGTTTGCTCTCTACGACCAGCTGTAGCAACAGTACTCCACAAAACAACTCCTCTAGTTCTTTCGTGTATAGCCAGTATAAACAGTTCAAAGAGATTCAAATAATTTACTGGATATTTCACCAGGTAATTTGATGGCGCATCATTTTTTTTTTTGTTTGTGTGGCCTAAAACAGTTCATTGTTCGAGAGGCTTCACGTGTGAAGGTGACTGACACTACTCGAGGTGCTGTAGTCGGATGTTTTAGATAATTTAGCTCATATATGGCCTCTTCTATGGGTACTTGAGTCGCAGATCACACGGCCTTTGAGTGTACATCCTTCATCTAAGTGCGACTTTTGCGGCCTGGATCAAGACCACATCTTTCAACTCGACAACCGAGTACAGCAACTCTTGGGTAACTCTGATGCCTGTAACATCAATAAGGAAGGACGGACTGTATGTGTCCACTAATTCTTTCATGATAACGGCCACGAACAGAAAATGCAACTGGTCATAAACGACATAAAAGAAAAATCAACCTTTATTTTTTGTCAAGCTGTATCTTAATTGTTGGTTTAAAACTTTCCGGGCGTAGACACACAACGCCGAAGGGAAAGCTCCTAAATTGTAAACGTGTGCCCCTGTGCAGGTATATGTGCGTGTTTTTTGCCTTTTTGCCAGGGACGCTGAGAAAGGGCATTCGCAGAGGTGGACAGACGCCCCGCCGTGGTGGTCTAGTGGCTAAGGTACTCGGCTTCTGACCAGCAGGTCGCGGGTTCAAATCCCGGCTGCGGCGGCTGCATTTCCGATGGAGGCGGAAGTGTTGTAGGCCCGTGTGCTCAGATTTGGGTGCACGTTAAAGAACCCCAGGTGGTCAAAATTTCCGGAGCCCTCCACTACGGCGTCTCTCATAATCATATAGTGGTTTTGGGACGTTAAACCCCACATATCCATCAATCAGGTGGACAGACGAGCCAATTAATGCGTTCGCTTAGACTTCTAGACAGACTGCCACGCCTCAAGTAAATTTTGTTGCCTAAATGGTTTATTGGTTCCCTCACAATCGAAGGGCTATGGCAGATCTTGGTTTGCCATCTGGCATACAACATAAACCTCGGTATTTCTTTCAGTAATGAAAAACTACAAACAAGCATCAAAACAACATGGTGGATGATAACGCGCTTCACTGCCTATGAACAACGGGAAAACTCTTCAACAGGTTTCCAGTAAAGAGTGGGCTGATGTGGTTTTGCACAAACAAGTTAGGCGATGCAAAATTTGTGGTAAAAAATTGACTGAATGAAAGAGCCTTAACAGTTGACTAAAGGTGACATTTGCTCCTTTCACCTATTCTTTCCTGTATTTTGCGTCATCAAAGGTTTTTTGTAACATGCACTGAATAGCCCCACAACAAGCTTTACTAAAGTTGTTTTGCACTTCACGCGAGCGCTTCGAAAGACATCAAACTGCCTCTCCTGCTAGATGCACGTGTTTCCTGCTTTCATGAATAAGACAAGTTCCGTTTAACAACTGATGTGATTTTCTGGGTAGACTACGCGAATAAAGTATGCCATAAAGACAGCGTAAATGCAATGCTTGGTGCAAGGAACAAGTTTGTCTAACTTAAAAATCGAAGCGTAACCAGTCACGCTTGATCCCAGCGACCATAAATGAACTACTATTACCTAAAAGCAACATAACTTTTTTTTTCGGTCACACTCAGAAATCCTACCCCCCCCCCCCCCCTCCTTCCTTCGCCCGAGAGCTTTTCGCCCCTAACGTGCTTTTATGTTGCTTCCAGAATCGAAGGCAATGCAAGCTTTTTTAACCGCACTTGGTTTCGCGACATCATAAAGATGCCACAACAACGATACTTGGAGAATTCATAACGTGACGTCATAGTGATCATATGATAGTGTCGCAAATTTGGGTATGTGAATCGTAATTTTGACGTCATCATGTTCGAATCATTTTTTTTGCCTTTCTCTTATTGACGCTGACATTGCCGACGAAGGCGGTTATTTTTTCTTGCGTCTAAGGTTTTAGCCTTAAAAATAATTCATGAGCATTTTGCAAACAACGCAGTCACATGTGATAAGAAGAAATGTTCATTCGCTTACTGCCTTGAAGAACACGACACTTCAAATTGCTTTGCAAGATAAAAACATTTTGTACTTTCATTATTACGTTTAAATGCATACTTTTTTCTTCTAAAAAAGATCTTAAAAAAATGAAAACTCCAAAGTGCTTGGCAGCTTCAATCCAAATAATTGATTGATTGATTTGTGAAGTTGAACGTCCAAACACCACGAAATAAGTGAAGTGCGTTTGAGTAGGTGCACATATAAATCAACAATGATCTACTTCAGACCGTTTGCCACAGAAATTATATTATTCTTTTGAAGTCTGGCTTATTATCAAAATAATGTCTCCTAAACAATTGTTTTTGAAAAAAATTACTGAAATATTCAACCAGTGACATTTTGGCGCCATCTCCAGACAGCCAGTAGCTGTCGCATCCGCCTGGATCAGTTTCAGTCAACATCAAGAGATGGCGCAACAACCGAGCGCTTTCTTTACCTTCGAAACAGTTGTTTTTCTTTCTTCACACAAAAAAGGAAAAACTCTCTGTCCGCAGTTATGGCTTTATAAATGCAATCGCTGCCCGCAGCTTTTTTGATTTAGCCATTTTCTATGTTTTTCACTCATAATTTTCAGAGCAGATTTCACGTGAATCATAAAGTATAGGTTACATTACATCGTACTTTATCGCTACCCCCGGACACTCAGAGTAAAATTGAATAGAGGTGAATACCAGCACGGCGCCATAACTTCTCGCCAACTGAACCCGTCGTTAAAGGAGTCCCAACACGTTGATGCCGAATCCGCACGATGTCCAACCCGTCCTTAAAAGGTATGCTTGAGACGCTTCCACCACCGGTAATTGGATGCATAGAGACGTCGAAGGGAAAGGGTGACTGAGTCGCAACCATGGGTGTAGACAGCGGGGGGGGGGGGCGCTCATTCCTCCAGGATTTTAGGGGCGAAGTTCCTTATGGCGTGGGTCGGTCATCACCTGTATGTATGGATGTTTAGCGTAACCACCTCACAAAATATCTACGGAGTGAAGGATAATGAGTGGGGCGAAGCTTTGCAAGTTTTTATCGGTACACCATGAATCATCCGCTGGCCACCTCTGTTCATCGTCTGTCTCTCTGTCTTTCTTTTTGACACACGGAGGGATGGATGGACGGATGTACAGACTCACGTACCGACGGATGGACGTACAGACAAACGGAAGCAAGAACGAACAGATGAAGGGAAGCCCTGGTGGGCTGACGGACGCTTTGCCCCACTCATCAGCATTCACTGCGTGGATATGCTTTGATGTTTTAAAATATTTCTGAGGTTTGATGTTTTAAAATATTTCTAAAATATTTTTGATGTTTTAAAATATTTTTGATGTTTTAAAAATATTTATACACGCACACTTATGAACACATACTACCTGAAGACACAAAGTCTGCATGAAAAAGACCCTCTCTAAAAATGAAGAACAGATATGTGCATTTAAGGGCTCGTTTTCTGAAATGCTCCCAAGTTTAATGCTCACATGTAGCCCATAAAGTGAAACGTTGGATAAAAACCGAAGTAGCTCTGTTGGTAGAGCATCGGGCGCGTTACTCGCTCATCGCAGGTTTGGTGCCTGCTCACGGCAAGTTGTCTTTTCAATCAATTTTCTTTCTTTACATTGGCATTACAATTGCTTTCAATAACGTCCCGTACACTTTCCTTGGCATGATTGGATTTCAATAATATTGTGTCTAACAGAGCCCTCAAATAGTATATATATATATATATATATATATATATATATATATATATATATATATATATATATATATATATATATATATATATATATATATATATATATTCAGGAACATAACAGCGATATCATGCTTCCGATGTCGTTTATTCAGCGAAGCCGCCAGACCGATTGTTCGGGCAAAGAAGATAACCACAACGATGATGATTATGCACAGGCGAAGAAGATGAGCTAACGCAGAGTATATTGTGTTTACGTGAATTTCCCCTCGCGCGGAAGCACCCAGCCTGGCCGCTATTTGCGGTAGTGCACGTTTTACGAAGGATTTTAACTAGAAAAAATGAATAACCACTATGCCATGACAATGGTTTCCGGTAGGCTTGAAAGCGGGGGCTACGCAATCGTTCCCTGAAAAAAGATTGCTTGACATTAGTGTAGGCTCTGATAAAACATCACTGAAGCTTCTCAGACAGACCGAGAGCTTGCGTTGGGGTCCATAGCAGCACTTAGTCTCTAGGGTCAAACTCAATGGTACAATGAAATTCATCGATGTGGGTCTTAAGATCCTGCTGACTTGCCTCCGTATTGAGGCGAACCCGGTGGCGAGAAGCGGTGAGGCGAGAAATTAAGTTGCCACTCCATGGCATCGAAGAATCGAAGAGGACATAAAAAAAAGACACTGAGAGGAGATGTTGGTTGACAGCTGTAGACAAAGAAAAAGAATGAATAGCCCGTTGTGTGCTGCGTAAACGTTGTACGCAAATGTCCCGGAAGGCAAGAGATATTACAGTTGGTATGGTCGGCGTTGATATACATGAAAAGCATATCGAAAAGAATTCGATGAAAGCGCTCAATGAGGCCATAAGTTCGAAGATGGCATCTGGAGGTCGTCTTATGGATGTTGTACATACGTGGAGAACGTCGTCCTGTAGTTTGAACAGAAACACCTTGCCGTGGTCATTTAGAAGGACGAGTGATGCGCCATGTCGCAGAAAGATGGCTGCCAAGAGTAAGTGGCAATGTCCACTGCTGAGCCTGAAGGTAGTGCAGCTGTTTTGGCGTACCTTGTCAAATGATTGACTACAGTGACAGTCCTTCACCTGCCACTGGCTGATATCGGCAGAGGCCCATAGCGGTCAATACGAAAACCTAAAATAGATCTTCAGGACAGGGAACAGGTGTGTCGGGTACTGATAGACGTGATGGAGGTAGTTTGCGGTGCTGGTAGAGCAGCCATGAAGCAACGTCCATGAATCCTGGCCTGGGATTGCACGCAGGTAGCAATCCCAGGCCAGGCAAAGAGACTGCGGAGGTGCACATACGTCGTCTGGAAGCCGAGATAACCTGCCTTGAGGTTTCCGGGAAATGCTTCCAATATTTGTGTTCTAAGGGACCGAGGAATGATGCTAAACCAGCGCTGTGTTCGCGCCCTTCTATGACAAGCCACTCTCTGATTCTTATGATTTATTTTCACCCAAGCTAATCACGCGCTGCCGCTTGCTCTTTCGCATCTTACTTTCATTACACGCTTTCATTTGTTGCTGTTCACAATTCACATCAAACCAATCTTAGGGACCCTGGATTTATACCTTCATCAATTTTTGTTTTAGAAATCAGGGGTTGTTTGATAACGTACATATCAAAACAAAGTAGCTCTCACTGCACTTGAAGTAAAGTTTGTGCAGTGAACTTTGAGTATATCTGGGTCGTTATCGAAACATACATTACTCCTATGTTCCGGTGACCACACGTGGGGAACACTTGACTAGAAAAAGAATACATAAAAAGAATCAAATAAAGCTACCAAATATTGGAAACTACGCTGCCAGGATGGCTGCAAGGAAATAGCGTAGCATCGCAGTAATTGTGCTGTCCTAACTTCGCGAAAAAAGTTAAGTGTATCGGCTTTTGCACCATTTATTTATTTTGAGAACATCGGTGCGTACTCTAAGATGCTTTAGTAGGACACCGTTATTTGGTGGTAATTTTTCACCGCCTATGCGAGATTTTAATGGACGTAAGACACTCGAAGTTGGTGCGGCATACAGCAAAACGATGAAAGTACATAGGGCGAGGCTATAAGAAAGCTTTGAATTTTCTACTTTGGTATTATATTGTAATTTAAAGAGTCGTTTCAAGTTCAGCGGCCTAAAATCAGTCTCTGGAGAAAAGAACACATTCCTGGTGTTCATATGGTGAAGAAACAAGAAGCCACTTGATTTAGCTGCTGTAAGATATTCATAGCACGACCATCACGTGGAGACTCGTGCACATGACCAGCTAACCGCACAGTGGATGGCAATTAGCGGAAATACTGTGAAGGAATGTTGTAATTTCGTCCCTTTTAAGTTCTGTGTACTGACTGCCCAACTTTATTGATTACTCGTTGATGGTAAAAGGAGTGCTAAGATTCATGCACATAAACATGTCATAAACATGTAAGAGTGTTTTTCGCTGAGGCTTGGTTGATATTTTCAGCAGTTGAAAGGTATCTTCATGGCATGGCGTGAACGTAATGTGGTTTCGAGGCTTTTCACCTGCAGTAATTCTTGAATGAGAACACTCAGCTATTCTGAGAAATTCTTCCGAGGTACGTTTTCCAATATGCATTACCTCTTTCAGGTCATTTTCTCGGGGCCAAAAATCATCCTCAGTCTAAAGTGTACACGTCACCCTAAGCCACCTTATTACGAAAGGACGTGATCCTTACCACCCAGCGGAGAATTGTCTTAAGATATGATCCAAATCCGAACACCCTAAAATGGGTAACGGTACGTTGATCCAGATAATTGGATCTCGGCGCCTTCGTTTTTGTTCCTTTACAGAACTGCAATTCAGCGAATATGTCACAATATAGCACCATGTCATGATGGTAACTCCATTTATTTATATGCTTTAACAGCACCTAAGCGCAAATACTAGCTGTTATTTGTTCTTTTAGGATTCTTTCTTTTACGATGACATTTATGATTTACCAGTGCAGTACGCGTACACAAAAGTAACAGCTCCGGAGCTCAAATTTATTTTAAGTGATATCTGCAGTACGCTCAGACGTTAGTTTTGTGCAACGTGAGCATACACTTTTTACAATGAGGTGCATCGCGGCACTGCACACAATCGCTTATCTCCACAATTTCAGCGGCAAGGTCATTCCAATGGCGTATGACAGGGGGAAAGTGGTTGGTAGAAGTGGATTTAATTGCGTCAAATGAATACGACTTTCTGGCAATGGTGTGTATGATAGGACCCGTAAAATGTCCAAGAGTTGAGTTTCAGGGTGGCAACCTCTATATACGATACATACACTTAATTCACTTTTCTTGGTTCTCTGTGGGAGAACATATGTGTGGTTATGGCACCGACTAAGAATGTAATTGTCTCCATGCAACCTCTTGGCTCTTGTTGAGCTTCGGGTGAGGGGAAAGCAGTTCTCTTCGAGAGATTGGACGTCTTCTCGAGGAAGCAGGAACATCCCTATTGAAAACCCTGGGCTGGTGGATGTTGGAATCATTGGTGAATAAGGTGTAAATAATAGTGGATATGGTGGAAATATTATTGGATATGGTGGAAACTTTAGTGGGCATAATGGCTGATGACGGCGAGAGTGGAAAAAATGAGGGCAAATGGTGGCGGTGGTGGTGGTGAGCCAATGGTGATGACGGTGGAAATTTCTGGCTGATGATGGCGAGGCAAGACGTGTTTGGCGGAAGGCTTGGTGAGCAAGGTGGATGACGGTGGCACGATGGAAGCTTGGTAGATGATGGTGCCATGATGAAAAACCACATGACAGTATGTGAAATCACTTATTTCTAGTGTTTAATTTCTGTATGCGCCGAGGTATATGTTTATGGTCAAAAGAAACCAACGCTGCTCATTACGCTTTATAGCACGTTTATTTTTTCATTCCAGGGGTGTGAACAGCGCTTCGATTTTTGTGGAGCGTGGAGTATGCTGCCGTGAATATGTTTACATTTCGTGCACGTAATTACATCAGTTTGACATCGGCGATGTGTTTTTTTGTTGTGATGTTTATAAAACTAGAGGTGTCACTGTGAACAGTGACAATAATTGTTTTACATCGGCTCGCAGTTGTCGAGAAATAAAAAAAGCTCCAGTTCGCTATTGCCCCTTTTATTGTTACAGCAGAGAACAGCGGTCACTTCACGGCACCACGCTAGAAACGCAACCCTGGCAATTCTTGCACACTCTATTGCTAGAGCCGTTCTTTTTAGTTAACAAAATGCGTGCGAATATGCATAAACTTTCACTTTTGACATGCGTCCAGATGAGCCACAGTGAATTTGGCTTTCCCTCTTCTGTTCTACTACTTTTGATTTCTACCAAAGGTTATTCCGACCGACGTACAAGTGTTATCGGCACTTCTGAATTTCAGAATGCACAATTTTGACAAGTAAAATGACAATACAGCACAGCTGTGGCATTATCAACCTAAATGAAGCCTTGTTTATTGTGTACAGTGTCCTCGCAAGAAGCGATGTGACGCGCCGCTTGCAGAACTTCCACCAAAGGTACGCCTCCCCTCCCCGACAGCCGCCAGTCGCACTCACCGGCACTTCAATGGCTCTTATGCGGGAACACAGATTCGTCCATTCCGATACTTACTGAGCCAATATGATACCATTGTGTTTCTGGTGCACTGCATTCGTTTTGGCCAAGCCGCTATGTAGGTGTTCCAAACGACAGAGGAATGGTGGTGCGCTGGCACGACTGCGCTGTGCGTTGCGAGAAAAACATCACATTAAATTTTGTGGGCGTATCCATCGAAAGACCATAGAGGCGTCATAAAGCCTGAACAGATACCCCCGTTCGGAAAGAGCGAGAAACGGGTATTAAACTCGGCAGTAGCCACCGATAGACTCTACCTGCTCCTCAGTCCACTGAGTTGTTGTTTTTCTTTTTGCGGTGGTAAATTGTAACAAAAACATAGCCCTGTTGCCATTATCGCAGTCGCAATGGTTACAGGCAGCACTTGTTCATGTCTATCAAATGTGCTAATGTTAGTAACAGGTGCAGATCCCGTCAATCTCGAGTAAACGACAAACGAAACTGATGTTGATATGTTGGGTTTAACGTCCCAAAACCACTATATGATTATGAGAGACGCCGTAGTGGAGGGCTCCGGAAATTTAGACCACCTGGGGTTCTTTAACGTGCACCCAAATCTGAGCACACGGGCCTACAACATTTCCGCCTCCATCGGAAATGCAGCCGCCGCAGCCGGGATTCGAACCCGCGCCCTGCGGGTCAGCAGCCGAGTACCTTAGCCACTAGACCACCGCGGCGGGGCCACGAAACTGATGTTAAAGAGTGAGTTTGTGAGTTAACTACTTCTTTAACACCCAACTGCCATATGTCGGTCGACGAGATCTGTCTTCCGAGAAGCAGCTGCTCAAGTGCGCAGTGTTGTCGAGACTTTTGACCCCGTTCCAGAGTGGCTTCCCGTTCTTGACGCTTGTGTGTGTTTGCCTGACTTCTGATGAAGTATGTTCTGTGTAGTTTACTGGTGATATTTCATTCATTATTAAAAAATCGGTGTGGCGCAGTGGTTAGTGTGCTCAGTTTGGAATTTGAAGGTGGCGAGTTCGATGCCGTGCTGTCGCACTTTTTTTTTTGCGGGTGCTTTCTATATTGTTTTTATACATATATTTTTAATACTTCATTAAGGCAGCTTGTCACGGTGGTTCTGATGCTTCTTCGCGCTCCAGCACTGCCTGCTGGAGCGCGCAATCTAACATCCGCTCCACCATACGCCAACATGCACCATATGCCACCAACATTTCCACCACCATGATCCACCAAAATTGTGGATGGTAGAATCCACGATTCTTATTGTGGAGGTATTTTCAATAGAGATTGCTTGGTTTGTGCTTCTTTCGAAAGAGCCATGGATTATCTGGCGAGTGGCAATCCCCTTTTTTTCTAACATCCGCTGGCGACTGAAAACAAGGCAGGGACATACTTCTCTCGAATAGAGCAAGCCATTTTTGTAAAGTGTGTCCCTTCGTTTGTGTCATTCCGTTAATCTCTCTGGTGTCTTCTGGAAAAAAGTATGAAAGGGCTGTTAACCCACTGGCACCAGTGGTGCTTCGCCACTTCACTTAGTTTTTGTTCACAGAGCTGTGTTGAATAAAAAAAAAGTCAATAACAATCGCTTATTCCCTACGTGAAGTGGCTTCTTGTAAAAATGAAGGAGGCCTAATATTTGCAGATGAAGCACGCTTTTTTTCATGTTTATCACTGAACAAATAAATCTGAAAATAATACCTTGAATAACAATAAGGCTAAATTGCAGTATTACATGTTGAAGGTCATTGACATTTCTTGAGTCAGCAAAAATTAAATTCTCGAAAACTTGCTTGCAGACTTTGTTTGATTTTGTGTAAAGCCGCAGTTGGATTTATTCTCATTCAACAACCACGACTTAAAGCATAGAAAATTGAACGAAGAATCAAGGGAACTTGCGCCTCCTGAAGAGCGAATTCGAAATATTGTAAAATATGTCAACCATAGATCAAACGCCGAAGAATATAAGACATGGAAGAGTGCGCTTGATTTCTTGCCTTGTGATGCGTGGTTACCATACCGCACAGTGAATAAAAAAGTTCCACAACTCATTGTTTAGGAATGATGTCTTGCGAACATCGTGTTTTAATCACGAAAACACTGTAGAAAAAAATTTCACGTCATCAGCAACAAACGAAAAGGAAATATTGAAAAACAACCTGAATCAATGGTGAAAGCGGTATGGCAGTACGTTACATGGGGATGTTGCAGGTATTTGTTGTTGTACTGACTGCGGTAACGATTACTCTGTTTGAACTTTTGCCATCGGGTCGAAGCTCGTGGAAGATTAAAAAAAAAACAAAAAAACGTCCACACTTGTGATGCTTTCGTAATTCTTTCTTTTTTCGATCATACCTTGATGAAAGCTGGATGTAGGTTTAATGAACTGCAACAGTCATGCGCAATCAAACATGATGGCTGAGCAGTCTCTCACCCCAGCACTTCACACACAGTCGCCTTCATCATCTTCGGAGAGCCCGACGCTTGCTGATGTCCATGACTCACCGTGGCAATACTAACGAAAAAATATCGTAGATTCCTAAAGTGCGGGTATGGCCGTGTTGTCCATGTTGGCCGTGTTGTCGAACAAATCAGTGTGTGTTACATCGGACGAGCTTTGCTCCTTGGTTTCGATCCACTTATTCATTGTTTGGGCCTAAATACCACGCACGCTAAATATTGCAAAAAGAATACAAGGGGAAGACAACAGCACGAGCGCTCATGCCTGATCCCGCCAAGTGGTGTTGTTTCGAACTTTCTTTATAAGAGCGAAACCTCAGAAAAAATTGTTATGAATAACTTTCATAATGCAAAAGGGACAAATATAACTACACCTCTTCTTTCATAAAGTCACGCACGCTTAGTGTTTTAGTTTGAGGAGAGCGTGTTTTCCGCGCAGAAAGAATTCTGGTTATTATTTTTCGATTGTAGAATTATTATCTCATTTGCATACATACACCATCACGAATGGTATTTTTGTGCAAAGCAATATACCAACGGCTTCGCTTGACACACTGAAGGGGAGGGTTACTTCCCACGCTGTAATTTTTGTCACTGATCGTTTCGCCAATGCCTTTAGAGTTTCTTGATCAATGGCATTACACATACAGTTTTAAATACCCGACAACGATGTATTGCTGCCACTGAAGCACATCTTACGTGTACCGACAAGCAACTGCACCAATGTGGAGTTGCTTCCACCCTTGTATAATGTATTTTTAAATTACTAAATATAACTAACAGACAAAGAAATCAAGGAAAAATTTGGGGGATTTAATTGGTAGTATTGAGGGTGTAAATGAGAATAAAAAAACTAAAAACGAGAAATGAACTCAGCCGGAACCGAGCCTGCGACGTTCCAATAAAGCGTTTGGCACTCTACCGACTTATCTACACAAGTAGTAATTTTTCTGTCTAGATTATGGGATGTAGACAGGCAACTGAACATGGGAGTGTTATTCAGCGTCGCTAGTAGGCATGATGAATACTGTAAAAGGATCTTTCTCTGCCTACTGAGGCTGCGAAGCGCGTGATCTTTTTAAAAGCTCAAAGCTGACCTATAGTCTTTCGCTTAGTACTTCAAAGAATCATGTCTGCAGAATGAGACTCTTGCTAAGAATGAAGGGAACCAGGAGAATCTTAAGCGTTCGTTATTTTTGCTTATGAGGTAGAATATTATAACTAACAGAAAAAAAGTTAGTTCTTTGGTTTTCTTGTTTGTTGGTTCTAAGTATAACCTTGTGTCCAGCAAATAAAAACGAGCCCTTGAAATTATTTTTGTTTGCATTCCTAAAATAGTATAATATAGAGTCGGGCTATATTATTCACAAACTGCGCCAACATTACTATCCTAGGGCAACTGGAAATTACTCAACGCTAAATAACAGGCCTGCGTAAACGCCGCCACCCACAAGCCATCACGCAGTTCGGTGTCAGCGCTAGTACTTCAACCTTGACATTTAGTGGAGTCACGCAATGTCTCCTACATGCACCTATAATCCCCCCCCCCCCAAAAAAAAAATGCGCCTCTTAGTACGGGCTCAGCAGGGTGGATGGAAAGTTACACCACTTTGCGACTGTGAATGGAAACGGGTAATGTACTTTCGTAAAGCCGTAATAATAACAAAACATCCAATTATGCGGGCATAAAACGACTGGATGCATCAATACAGAATGGTTCAATACACAATGGTCCCTCACGCACACGGCATTGGCTTAAACCGCAGTCGGGAGCTTCTTCTTCTAAATAAATTTTAAACGGAACCTTAAGCATACCGCAATTAGGAATACCTCACTGAGCGTGCCTCTCGGCTTCGGCATCTGAAACGTATATATTTATTTATTTATTCGTTTATTTATTTATTTATTTATTTATCGTACCTCGAAGGCCCTCATTATGTTTATTTCCAAAATATTAACGATAATTGCTGGAATTTCTAACCAAACAGAAAATTGGCTACCAGCGTCAGCGTAAGCGCGATTTCTGTGATAATCATCATTCCGCGTTCGCGTCCTCTGATGACGACATAGAGATAGGGTGCCAGAATTTCAGGCAGCACGTGAAGTAACGTAGCAAATAGGACAAGTTGTAACACGCCTATGATGGTTGCTGTAAACAACGCACGACATGCATGAAAGTGCTGGACGCAGAGCGAGTGTCGTCTACTTGCGTTGGTATCTTTTTTTTTTTTTGTCGCGGGCCGTGGTCATCATCATGACGTCATCGCGATCTCGCCATAAGGTTACATGGTTGTGTTGTAACGAGAAAACGTAACGTGTCAAAACAGAGCCGATCCAGAAGGCAGTGCGGAACCACGTGCGGTATTAAATTCTTCCAATAGCTTTGTTCCCAGAGATAGTGAGAAACCACGCTGCGTTTCGCCGAAGGCTTTCGGGAGAGGAGGAGGTGGATTATTACAATTGGCCGAGATACAAAAAATAGAGTTCGGCTTCGGTTTGTCTCACACAAACGCATAAAGGTCCGGGCCACTTTTTTTCGTACATCACTGGTGGACACTTTCGGTTGTGGCCTCCGAACACAAATATCTTTGATTTGGTGCAATATCATTCTTAGGACAAGGCACTTCCGGCTACCCTGGAACATACAACCTAAGATTTACTCAAATTTAGTCTGAGATCGCAAAAGCGCTCAGTGTTTATTCAGAGAATCTGCTCGGCCAAATGACCGTCGATTTACTTGTAAAAAGTGCACCCGAATGCGAAAGAAAAACCCTAAAAACACAATGCGCTTGACAAAAGAAAACGTAATTTAAATAAAAATGGGTTTTTGAGTCGCAAAGCCACTCGAAATTTGAGACGTATCCATCATTCATGAAGAGCTTTGCAGGCCAATTCACCACAAATTTCTGCACCGCAACCAGTGATATTTGCGCTCTCTTCCAAACCAGTGTCTTGACTTTATTCAAAGCCGAGAAATGACTGCATGCATTTTGTTGACTATATGCTCAAGTAAAACCACTTACGTCGACGTCACAAATGCAGAGTAAGGCGGCGTGCACTGAAAGTATGCCACGAAATATCCAAATGACTTTTGAACAGCTGTGATTAGGCAACGTGTGCATTGTCATCCGCGAAAATCTACAAAACACGAAGCTGGGTAAAACACGAAGCTGGGTACATTTCACGGGAAATTCGAAGTTAGCAAGCGCTTGGTCTTCGGCTGATGAGTCGAATCCTAAGTTTTTCTTTTTTGCTGTTTGTTTCTAGCCTTTTAGGCATGAAGCTTCAGAGCAATTTAGGAATAAGCAACCTTCACTGAAGCAGCTGTCCCACACCAGAAGGACAGCCTGCGAGTTTTCAGTCAACCTACGTAATGAACTGACTAGTCGGTACTGATTTTAGATATTGGTTAAGATGTAAAGGTTTTGCGCGCCATTAATTGATATTGCTTTTCGAATAGGTTAAGTATAATTTTTATCCATTTCTTTCGACTGTTCTTATGGTATAACATAAGAACATATAACATAATATCTTATGGTATAACAAATTTAGGCAAAGTGACAGGGGTGTTGTTTCTAACAGAAAATTGAAACTGAATGTGTGAGAGCCTCCGTCATCACTGAAATCTTTCTTAAACTCAGATATCACCACGCACATTTCCTTTTGCATTAACAATGACTGCTCGTCTGTGTGTATTGTTCACGAGAATTACTCCTACAATAAGGCAATACTTGCGCCACCTCTGCTAGCTAGCGTCTGCGCTGACACTAATGTAAGTTCTGCTCAGATTCAAGCGCAATGAATATGCAGAACTCCGGTGGATAATACTTCATTCCTCAGACAATCTTACTCCAACAAAGTAGGAGCCAGTCCTGCTAGATTCCAATATTATACCAAGAATGTAGCACGAAGCCAATAACGCACATCCCTCACACTAAGCCCATGTTTGTTTCGGAGAGCTGCAGTTAGGGAAAGAAGTAGAATATTTCGAAACAGGGACTATTGATTACTGACGCCTGCAGCGTTCGAGTGAGCTGCACAAAGCGTTCGAGTGAGGTGAAACAAAGCGGCGAATAACTTTCATAGAGATGTCAGATTATGTGCAGCGTAATTAATGAACGTGGACCTGGTGGCGCCTGTTTGTGCCAGACTTTCTAAGCGTTTCTCAAATGGTCGCGACCGAATAAACGTGGATGCAGCCTTATACCCTACTGTTTATTCATGCGTCATATGGTGCGGATGTCGTTGATTGGTTCTAATTAAGTCGGTTTTACGACGTGCGCTGGCTTGCCGTGTTTGCTATGAACGCTACACGAAAACGTGCGTGAAAGCTCTTATTACCAAGCCTGACTTGCAGAGAGAGAGAGAGAGAGAATGAGGCTGAGAGAAAACAGGGAGCTTGAGCATGACTGAGTCCAGTTGGCTACCTTGCATTGGGGAGAAGGTAAGAGGAATAAAACATAGAGAGAGAGAAGGAGAACGGCAGTTATGTGTTTAACATCACAGACGGTGAGTCACATCCATGCATGTCTTAATCAACTAAACACATTCATTGCATTAACTTGAATCAAAGTGATCATGAGCATCTTCCAGCGCACTGTAAAGTCTGCGGATGTGTGCCATTATTTGAAAAAACGGTGATTCTTGGTAGGAGCAGAAAACAAACAGCTAGAGAGCTCTTGGAAGCCTATTTTATCAAAAAGAAAGAGCCTGATTGTATCATTGATACATCTATTTTGTTGTACGCAACAGAAATGCATTTTTTTGGACAACTTAGTACCTTGACCATGACGCTGGGCGATGTTTGTTAGCTGGGCACGCATGCGCGGTTTTGTCTTCTTTGCTGTGCGTTTTCTAGACGGTCATTAAACAGTTGGTAGTTGGCGCTGTTGTGTCTTCTCTCCTGCTCTTCCTGCTTCATGATATGTTTTTTGCGCCTAAATCTTCTGCACCAAGAGTAATTTTGTTGCTTGTAGGTTGTGTCTACGTCATAGCAAGGTGATACAGGTTCTCGTTACTTTTACGTTTTCGGGGCAACTTTGTACAATGAGCCTAGGATATTTCTACGTTGATTCTCACCGTACAGAGGTTCCAGGCAAACCACACAGTCACAGACACGACATGGTTGTCCAAGCTGCACTCACAGAAAGTTGCGCTAACACAATTGATTGATTGATTTGTGGGGTTTAACGTCCCAAAACAACGATTTTATTAGGAGAGACACCGTAGTGGAGGGCTTTAGAAATTGGGACCACCTAGGGTTCTTTAACGTGCGCCCAAATATGAGCACACGGGCCTACATTATTTCCGCCTCCATCGAAAATGCAGCCGCCACAGCCGGCATTCGATCCCGCGACCTGCGGGTCAGCAGCCGAGTACCTTAGCCACTAGATCACCGCGGCGGGGCATTGCGCTAACACAAAGCGCTCGCACCTCTCATACAGCTAAAAGCAAGCACAGCCTTGTATTGCCTAAGGTTTCCTCGCAGCCACTGTTGTGCTTCCAGTTTTCTAGTATTGTCTAGTTTTACACAGTCGTGGTCCTCGGCTCGCCGTCGTCGTCGTTTCGAAGTTATTTACTGGCTTAGTTGCTGCAATCTTCTCACTTAAAGACCAGTGGTGAGTAACAGAAGTCCCCCAATTTTTATGGCACGTACTCGTTCATGATCAAGAAAATGGGCCAGATTCCACGCACTTTGGGAATCGAAGTTATGCGAAGCATGCGATCTGACTGTGTTGTAATTGTTATACGTTAGCAAATATACGGGCACTCTCGGTTGATTTTGCCGCCGGCATCGGCGTCGCCGTCTCAACACACACACACACACACACACACACACACACACACACACACACACACACACACACACACACACACACACACACACACACACACACACACACACTATATATATATATATATATATATATAATATATATATATATGTGTGTGTGTGTGTGTATATATATATGTGTGTTCTCTTTCTTCGATAAATCACGGAAAATAAGCCTAGTAAGTCTGTCTAAAAGCCATTTGCTGATTTTAACAAGGCGTGCTCGATTGTTACAGAGGTCACCACAAGAGGTCATCTCTTTCCACGCATGCGCGCGTGATAGCACATAATAAGTCGTGTATTGGAAGAAAGAAAAGAACGAAAATGCTCAAGGTCATGAGGCGCAAGCGACGTTTTTTGTTTGCCCCTCCCATTCCTGCCTGCTCAGCCACGGTCGGTCTGGAGACGCGCGCTCGCTCCAGAGCGCACGCCGCCAGAGCGGTCATGGCTCAGCTAACAGCGCTTTTGCCGGGACGAGAGAAGACAGAATGTGATGGCAGCGCGTGACAACTCTTTGTAACTCCGCTCATACTGTGCGGATTCTTTAAAGTTTTGCGGCTTTCAATTTGTGAGGCAATACACTTTTCCAGTGAATTATAATTCATGGTTACTCAAAAAAGTGTTTCAGGGCCCCTTTAACGTTCCAATGGCAAGCTCTTTATATCTACAACTTACCGTGTTGACAGGCATATCGGTAGGGGGGCAGAGAGAACTATCAATGTTTTCAGTATTACCATCAAGATGGCGCAATGAACGCGCGTAGCAATATCGTCACGACGCGGCTGTCGTGCTATCAACTCTCAAGCGCCCTTATCGCTTTGTAGGGGTGATCGTATATCTCGGCGGGCGGTCGGCTTTCACCAGAACAATTTTGTTTTAGTTACCGGCCGCGCAAATGTCACTGCAATCGTTGCACAGCCTACGTTTGTGAAATGAGCGCGGTTTTGGACACAGTGCAGTAACAACTGAGACGCTTATTCGCGTTCATCTGTACCTGGAAGTACGTTTCGTGCATCATTTGTGCGTGAGAAATGAAGGCACGTTTCAATATGCTGGCCATTTCGAACTTGACCTTCGAGTTTGTTGCTATCACTTTCATTGCTTCGTGTTTGCGACAAAGCTGGGACTTTTTGGTTCAGCGAAACGTTACGAAGTTGCGCTAAAGATGTGTACAAATGCACGCAAAGGCACAAAGTAAAGAGCAACATATGTTTTATGTCACCCGTTCTTTACATTTGCGTAATTATGGTCATCAGCAACATGGATATTGACAGCGACAAAAAGCAGTAATCTCAGATAAAGCGCTGCTGCTGGCAAGGATCGTATAGGCCTGGACACTACTGCGTAAATCAACTTAAGCGCATGGCAGTTGACTACAGTTGATCTTAACCCGACTTGACGACTGAATGGTAGCAATACATATGTAATATTTATGAAGTTTGAAAGCCAGCATTTTCCTAACGATCAGGCATTAAAATAACCTAAATGTACTCTCGCCATTCCTAGGTATGCATCTAAACTGACTGTATGCATATAAACATCTGGGGCACATACCCGCACACTAATGGCACATACCCACCCGCGGGTATGTGCCACTTTTCTTTCGACATCTTATTTGTTTGAGAAATTCGAAATTGTACGCGACGAATTGTGACAATATTCGTGTCATGACAAGCGAACCGCATTTATGAAACCTTTACTCTTCCTAACTAATTTTGGTTTACCCCAAGCTGAGGGGGCGATCATGAGAGCGTTCAGACGTAAGGGGCTAGACAGACAGACAGACAGACTGACAGACAGACAGACAGACAGACAGACAGACAGACAGATAGACAGACAGATAGACAGATAGATGGATAGATAGATAGATAGATAGATAGATAGATAGATAGATAGATAGATAGATAGATAGATAGATAGATAGATAGATACTCAAAGCACCTACAAATAAATGTGCGCATTTACAGTTTTCTTGTAGGCTGAACCACGGCTTATGCCCGTTAAGAGGATATTTATTGTATAGGCGCCACAAGTCACAGTTCTTTGATGTAGTCAACTAGTGAGCAGTAACGGAATTCTTGCAATTTTTGGGTTACGTACCCGTTTCTGATCGTGATTGATCCCTCGCGTAGCCGCACAATGACATACACCTGTTAAGATCATGATACAGTTTTTTTAAAGGCCGCATAAAGCATCCCTTGCAACCTTAGCTATTAACCAAATAAGTACCAAGCATATGTGAGACTTAGCGATAAACAGAGTATTGTTTACCTTAAAAAAATATGTTCAAAATAGAAATTTATTGGCATATGTCCCCTTATGAGGCTTCGCATAAAGACCAAGAGCCAAGAAATGTAAGTTTATTTTCAAACAATTATTATTCGAAACTTTTTCTGAGAGTAGAGCCAACAGCAGTGTCCACGATTAGTGATTTAGTGAGACCATGCTGATGGCTTTGAACGGGCTACGAACGGTGGCCATTGTGTAGGCTACCACGGGTTTGGCTGAGCTGTTCAGCACACCTATTTGAAGGAAAGGCAATGTCACATGTTAAGCGCAACTGAAGAAAACTTCTAGATTAAAGTCACTGGGTGTCAGCAAATGACGTTTTGATTATTGCGACGTACGTGACACGCTCGTTTCATGCGTCTTTCGTGAATGTGCTATGTAGAACAGCATCAGTTGACAATGAATATTCATGTCTGCTGGGTTAGTACTTCGGGTCTTATCTAGCTTTCATTGAGGCCGAGTGGCATGAAGAGTCTGCGGTACTCCAACTTCCGACAAGACAACTATAAAGGTGCTATGGACGTTTGGATCTGAAATTTCAGCGCAAATATTTTCCTGGCCACTTCATCAAATTAGTCGTTTACCGGGGCTAATGAACACTTTTAAGAGCCTCAAGAGACGCTGATCACATAAAAGGTACCAAAAGTCTTTTGGACCACGCTCACGAGAACAATGAAACCCACTGCTCAAGCCAAAATGATGCCCTGGCAATTTAAGTGAGTGCGGGTATTCTAAAAGAGAGAGCTCCACTAGGTGCCTGAACCTTCTTCATAGACGCCTTATTGCGGGTAATACTGCGTTTCAGAGTTATAAAATGACACCAACCAGGCCTCACAAAATAATAATTCCGAGTGGTTCACCTAGCGAAGTGGTTCGACTATAGTTCATCATCCCCAAGAACATGATTGTTTGATTGAGATATGAAGTTTAACGTCCGAATACCCCCATATGATCCTAAGAAATGCTGTAGCGGAGCGCTCCAGAAATTTGGACCCATTTCCAATAACAGCCATCCCCACAGTGTACACCTACGTGAATGAACACATTGTACTTTGTGAATTCATGTGGCGTCTAAGTCTTTTTTATTGCACTGATTGTCCTCACATTTCCAAAATTTGCTCCTGCAGAACTTTTAATTTAGCCTGTTAGTGAATTTCGTGGAATACACGAACTTCCAGCAAATCACAGCGCAGAAGTTCGTGTTGTGGTGTTCATTTGAACGCGAAAGTTCTCATTCGCATGAACGTCTACATTCAAACACAGCGCTGAGCGTCGAGCATGCAACACAATAACTCCGCTGACTCGCACTCTCAGCAGAATCTTCTTCAGCGTCTGCTCGACTGTACGAACGCGTCCCGCCCAGCGATTAATCTGGTGTGAGATGCAAGTACTCGGGTGCACCAGAGAAAGAATACAGAAAAAGAAAAAGAAAGACAAAGAGAAACAGAGTGAAAGAATGAGAAGAAAAAAAACCGAAATAAAGAATTGGCAGATCCCAGGTACAGTGGAAATCGATGATATGCGAAGCACGAATGAGGAAAAGGGATATGTCACTTTGAAATCACCAAAAAATTACGAGGTGGAGATTATGCGTAAACGACTTCCGTGTCATGATAGTCATGTCCCGATGTGTCGTTTACTTTTGTCATCTATTCACGTCTCGTGATACCAAATTTATTATATGTGGAGCTTGTGAAACGGCCGTGAGCACGCGATCAGCGTGCTATGTTGTCATTTTAGGGGCGAAGCTTAATATAGCGGCCCCCGTTCGTCCCTTGTAGCCATTGTAGTATGTAAAAATATTAACATTTTGACCTTCAAGGTGGTTCCGGTGAGAGATTTCTTCTGTGAATTGCTGAACAATAAAAAAGAGTGCTCAATGTACATGCCAATTGCTGCTAATGGGGATTGAGAGACAGGAGCATTCGGCATTTAGTTAACGCGCACGCCTCGATCGCCATTAGCAGCCATTGGCATGTACATTAAGCACTATCTGACAAGAAAGGGTTGCTACGTTATACTCGCTGGGTGTAACCTCCTTGGATTTAGAAAGGTTTAGCGAGCGTTGAGCCGCAGTGCCATGAATACAATGAACTAGTATATACCATGAATGAACTCGAGGTGCTTAAAGGTGGGAAGTAGATACGAAGCGCAAGCCGTAAGAAAGTAAAAGCCGAATTCTCCTGCCTCTCATTTCCCATTAGCAGCCATTGGCGTGTTCATTGAGCACTATCTGACTGAAAAAAGTTGCTACGTTCTACTCCCAGGGCGTAACCTCCTTGGTTTTAAAAAGGCTTATCGAGCATTGAGCCGCAGAGCCATGAATACAATGAACTAGTACATACCATGAACTCGAGTTGGTTAAAGCTGGGAAGTACATACGAAGCGCAAGCCATAAGAAAGTGTGCGTGTGCCACCTCTCATTTAGTCCTTGGAATGTCCGCTGGATGGCGGTGCTTCTATATGGGGAATATATGATGAAAAGATGCTAGATGGTGGTACTTGGAGTGTTGAATAGGTGGACGAACGGACACACAGACAGATGCATGGATGGACGCATGAACGGACGCAGGGGCGGATGCATGGACGAAGGCAGAGACAGACGCACGAACAGACGCACGCACGGACGGGCGGATGGACGCATGGATGGTCACACAGACCGACGCATGGACGGACGGAAGCAAGAACGAATGGATGGACGAATGGTTCGCCCCGCTCTCCATCATTCACTCCGTGGATATGCTGACAATTTTTTTAAAAGGACACGCTTGTTTGCACCAGTCATATACTTTTGTCATCTATTGACGTCACGTAACACGAAGCTTGGTATATGTGGAGTTAGCAAACCGGCCGCGAGTGCATCATGAGGGGCCCAATAGACTCCAATGTAGCGTTGACACGCGCGCACGCTGATAACAGCGACGCTATGTTAGCAAAACGTGAGTGCTCTATAACCGGCGCGACCAGCCTCCGTCGGCGCGGTCCGATGGCAACCGGCGCGAAATGCGACATGCTGCATTTCGGGCAGATCCATAACCCAAGACAACACTGCGTCTGCCTCTTTTCATGACGGAGGGATGCCGAACGCGCTGAAACGCGTGTGCCTCAAAGCAACGCAGCGCGGTGCGCACCTGCAAGTATATGGGAGGACTGGCATCTCGCATGGCAACGCCGGCGGGACGCGACGAAGTGAACGCTGTCGAGCACGCGCACCGCGTAACGTTGAAATCTATTGGCGCCTTGACTCTGGTATGTAGTCATGTTCTCACATGACACGCATCTCATGATTATCATGTTTGCACCAGTCACATACCTTCGTCATTCGCCCCACCGCGGTGGTCTATTGGCTAAGGTACTCAGCTGCTGACCCGCATATCACGGGTTCGATTCCCGGCTGCGGCTGCTGCATTTCCGATGGAGGCGGAAATGTCACAGGCCCGTGTGCTCAGATTTGGGTGCACGCTAAAGAGCCCCAGGTGGTCGAAATTTCCGGAGCCCTCCACTACGGCGTCTCTCATATTCATATGGTGGTTTTGGGACGTTAAACCCCACAAATCAATCAATCAGTTACCTTCGTCATTCATTGGCGTCACGTAATAGTAAATTTGGCATATGTTAGGCTAGCGAAACGGCCGCGAGCGTGTCATCAGTGTCGCATGTAGTCATGTTGTTACATTACACGCCAGGCGTGATTATCATGTTTGGATGTGTCATTTACCTTTCTCGTCCGTTCGCGTCACGTAATACCGAGTTTGGTACATGTGAAGCTAGCGAAAGGGCCGCGAGTACATCATGAGCGTAGCATGTACTCATGTTGTTACATGATAAGCATCTCATGTTTATCATGTTTGAACCAGTAGCATATTTTAGTCATCCATTCATGTACCGTAATACTAAATTTGGTATAATTGAAGCTAGCGAAACGGCCACCAGCGCATCAAGAGCGTGGCATGTAGTCATGTTGCCACATGACACGCATCTCAAGATTATCAAGTTTGCATTATTCACTTCTACATTCATTCACGTACTGTAATACCAAATTTGGTATATCTGACGCTAGCGGAACGGCTGCGAGCGCATCATGATCGTGGAATGTAGTCATGTTGTTAGATGACACGCATGTCATGATTTTCATGTTGGGGTATGTCGCTTGTGTTCGCAATGCAATCATGCCATACCATACCAGTTTTGCAACATGCCACCGCAAGAGCTGCTGGGCCATGAAATGAAAATCATGACATTCATGACATACATACCATGGTTTTCATGTTATGACTAGTGAAATATGTTCTTCATACAGTCATGTTTTGCCATACCAAGTTTGGTATCGATATCATTACAGAACGGCCAGGTGAGCTAAAAGTCGTAGGCGGTTAGATAGATAGATAGATAGATAGATAGATAGATAGATAGATAGATAGATAGATAGATAGATAGACAGATAGATCGATCGATCGATCGATAGATAGATAGATAGATAGATAGATAGATAGATAGATAGATAGATACGCCGAAAGTTGCAAAGTTCGCTAAGAAATGCTGCGCATTTAAAAAACCTGCACCAATGACACAGTGGGCGTTGCAGCCAGGTCCGCAGGGTGCCAGTCCTAAATTCTACGTCTGAGTTACGCCAGTGCTTGTAGTGGATTGGATTGGATAAACTTTTATTGGTCCTCCAAAACACAGATCACTGTGTTGCGGGCAGCTCCCACGTGGGGACTGAGATTCCAAGCTCCTCAGCCGCCTCGCGGGCTTGGTGGACAGCCCAGAGCTGATCTGCTAAGGACGAGCTGCGGATTGCAGCCTATCTGGCAGAGGTGATGTTCGATAAATGAGCGAATTTAGTGCACTGCCAGAGCATGTGTTCTAATGAAGCTATTTCCCCACAATGTGGACACAGATTACTTGGGTATAGGTCAGGGTACATGATGTGCAACATTTTCAAAGTAGGGTACATCCGCGTTTGCAAAAGCCTTAATGTAAGTGCTTGGGGCCGAGTTAGATTTTTGTGAAGTGGAGGAAAAATCCTTGTAGACAGGTAGAAATGTTTAGTCAGCTCGTTATATGTTGTAAGAATTTTCCGGTTATCCCCTTCACCGGTAGAACGCATCCCCGGGGAGGCGCGGTTGGAGAGGTCTCGCGCCGCCTCTTCTGCTGCTTCATTGAGATTGGGAGGAGAATCCTTGATTTGTCCAAGGTGAGCTGGTAACCAACTCAGAAGATGATGTGTTATGTTCTTGCCTTGCAGTTTTCTCAGCGTTTGTTAAGAGACTGTCCCCTTGGCGAACGCCCGTAGTGCTGCCGTGAAATCACTGTACACGACTTCAATGTTACCCATCTTGAGTGCTAAGGCGATGGCCACCTGTTCCGCAATGATTGGGTCTTTCGTCCTGACCGTCGCTGAGTTGACGACATGGCCAGCCCCATCGACCACCACTGCCACAAACGCTTTCCCAATTGGCGTAGGAAGCCGCGTCAACATACGACCCTTCGTTCCTCGTTTGAGACTTGACGAAGTATAGTCCTGGCCCTCGCTACTCTTTTTCCTACGTTGTGTTCTGGATGCATGTTTCTTGGTATAGGAGATACGGTGATATTCTCTCTGATGTTGTCGGGTATGTCATTGTAATTGCGTTGGATTGCCATTGTGTGTTGGCCCAGCTCGGTCAGGATCATTTTCTTCGACCTTGTTGTAGATAACCTTGGAAACAGTGCTCTCTCTTGGGCTTCTGCTATTTCTTCGAGCGTGTTGTGAATGCCAAGTTCAAGTAGACGCTCGGTGCTGGTATGTATGGGTAGGCCCAGGACCTTCTTGATAACTTTCCTGAGGAACACATTCAGTGTCTCGCACTCTGCTCTTGACCAGTTGTGCATTGCTGCCTCGTACGTGAAGTGGCTTAGAACAACGCATGCATCAACATGATGAGTGGCATTCCTTGATCCCATTTCTTTTGTTGGCCCCTCTGCGTATGAGGTGCACCGCACTGTCTCTTTTCCAAGTTAACTTGGCTATAGATTTGCTGCTGGCGCCGGTAGACTCTATCAGCTTGCCCAGGACTTTGAAGGTGTCGGACCCTCTGGATGCTTCCCCTGATTTGTACGGAGGAGGATGTCTATCTGGTTTAACGGCTTCCATCTCCTGGGCTTCGGTCCCCGGCGTGCAGTTCGATACAGCAGAAGTTCTGACTTACTCGAGGAGCACTTGAGCCCAGAAGGACGAAAATACTCTTCTACGGTGTCAATCGCCTCTTGTAGAGCGCTCTCAATCTGTCCCTCGCTTCCACCTGTGCACCAGATGGTAATGTCATCTGCGTAGATGCTGTGCTTCAATCCTTCAATACTCGATAATTTCTTTGACAGTCCAATCATGGCAATGTTCAACAGCATTGGTGAAATCACTGCCCCTTTGGGGCGTGCCCCTTGCTTCTAGTTCGATTGCTGCGGTCTCGATATCTGCAATCTTCATGACGGCTTTCCGATCTGTAAGAAAGGACCATACGCAGTCATAGAAGGCTTTCCCAAGACCAAGCTTGGAGATTGCTTCGAGTATAAATGAGTGGTGGATGTTGTCAAATGCGTTTTCTAGATCTAGGCACAGAATGACTCTCACGTCTCTGGTTTCAATGTCGATGACCTGGTGTTTGATAAGCTTCAATGCATCTTGTGTGGATAGCCCTGCCCTGAATCTAACTATATTGTGTGTATATATGTCGTTATTTTCCAAGTAGTTGTTTATCCTGTGCAGTATGGCATGTTCTGCACCCTTGCCGATACATGATGTCAAGGATATTGGCCTCATGTTGTCCAAGTTAGCGGCTTTCCTGGCTTAGGAATGAGAATCGTGCTGGCCAGCTTCCACTGCTCTGGCACCCTGCCTTCTTTCCATGCTGCATTGATCATATCCTTCAGGGTTTCAATTGAATCGTCATCAAGGTTACGAAGGGCCTTGTTTGATATACCGTCCGGGCCAGGGGCCGACCTGCTGTTGAGATTATGCAAGGCTCTTCTGATCTCCTTGATGTTAAAGTCGCCCTCAAGACCTAGATTGGGCGTGCCCTGGTACTGTCTACTTCGTGGTGCCAATCCGTTTTTGATTGGGAGATACTTATGCACGAGCCGCTGCACAACTTGCTGTTCTGTAGTGCACCCTATCCCTTTATGCAAAATTCGAGCGCTAACACGGTTTTGATTTGTTTTGGTGGTGTTTTCGTTGAGGAGATGCTTTAACATATTCCATGTCTTGCCATTGCGCATCTGGCCATCGACGGAGTTGAAGATTTCGTCCCATTGCTGCCTGGATAATGCGCGACAATGTTCCTCGACTGATCTGTTTACCTCGCTATCTTCTTGCTCAGTCTTCGGTTCAGGCGCTGACACTTTCAACGGTTCAGTAGTGCTTGCTTTGCCTCAAGAAGATGAGTGAGCCGGTTATTCATTTTTCAACCGGAAGATCATTGGTAATGGTGGAGGAGACGGATTTGATGTCCTCTTTGATCTCTTTGACCCATTGCTCTAAGCCTTGTCTGGGGCCATCTTGTTCCCTTTCTATCTTATCTTCCTGAACTTATCCCAGTCTGTGAAGTGGAATTCTCTCTGCTTTTTACGCTCCACGGAAAAGGTAGTGGCAAGAATGCACTGGTCACTCCCTAGGTGTACAGAAAGGTTCACCCAATGGGCCTTCTTGATGTTCCTTGCAAATGTAAGGTCCGGGGTGGAATTCCCGCAGCAAGATGTACCAAGCCTTGTTGGTAGGCTGGGGTCTGTGATTAGGGTGAGATCAAGTTTACTGGCACTTTGCCAAAGTCGATTTCCTTTCCCAGTGTTGTGCTTGTTACCCCATGTATGATGAGGGGCGTTGAAATCACCTGCTATGACGAGTGGACATTCACCAGCGATATTAACAGCTTTCTTTAGAACCGTCTTGAACCCTTGCTTTTGTTCCTTTGGACTGCTGTATATATTAAGAATGAAAACGCTCTGACGGCTGCTGGTACCTGGCATGATCTCTACCATGACGTGTTCCAACCGGCCTGCTTCTATTTTGAGGTCGTGGGTTACGTGCGTTAGTTTGTTGCATACGTAGGTGCCGACTCCCCTCCCTTCAATATCCCCTATTACAGGCCGGAATCCAGGCAACGTTGCTTGCGGTGAAAGGCTCTCTTGTAATAATATAATATGAGGCTTTTTTGGCTGCTCCTGATATGCTGCTGTAGGGTTGCCTTCTTTTTAAGGTAACCTCTACAGTTCCATTGCCAGATACGAAATGCTTCACGTAGCGCTGCCATCATGGTTATAACATGGGTGGCCAGAGCCTGATGCTGCACCTGTCGACAGGTTTGGTACCACTAGTATTGGTGGCCGAAGAGGTGAGTTTGGTGCATGAGGAGGCCTTGCTGTGTTGTGCAGATATGCTTCGACCTTTGTAATGCGCAAAGTCATATGCTCTTCCAGTGCTGCCACGCTTGATTGTAGCCTACCTGTCTGCTCGCTAAGATTGGCTACTACTTTGCTGAGTGTGTCAAAGACCTCTTTCATATCTGACATGGTCGTTTGGTTGGCTTCCACGTGTTCTGCCATGACTGCCCTCTTTTTTGTGGTTCTCGAGTCCCCCATGTTTTCAGCCACAGGGACATCAACTGGCTGAGGCATTGGATGTGAAGACTGCGCGCTGGTTAGCTTAGTGAGAAGAATTTTTATTTCCTTCAACTCAGTTGATAGCCACTCATTCGATTTTGTAAGTTTCAAGTTTTCTTGCTCTAACTGTAAAATTCTATCGTGCTCTGGCAGCTTACCTGTCATCACCTCTGCCGCGCCGTTGCGGACTCGCTCAGCCCAGCTGCTTTTCGATGCAACTGCGGGCGTACTCCCCCGGGTTGGAAGCCGTGATATCGAACTGCACGCCAGGCAGCTGGCCATTCCGGTGCCGCCCAGGCTGGTCCCGACCCTGATGGTGACCTTGAGAACTTGAGCGCCCCCGTGATTTGAAGCGGGCTTTGGGTCTAGAACCTCTTCTGGAACGAGACTTCCCCCAGGAGTGGGGCCGCCTTTCCTGTTATTGTGTAGACTGGACGCTCTGGGTCCCGTAGGCTGGAATAAGCTGCTTGTCGTTGGTATCAGGACTCGATGTGATTGATGCGTCCCGGGCTTCTGCGGCTGCTCGGGATCTTCCCCAACGTCTGCGTCTGACGACGTATGGCACTAAGAACCTGTTCTTGCACTCCTTGTCTGCCGTGGGATGGTGACCGTCGCACAACCTGCATCTTGGATTGCACTGGTGCAGGCTATCTGGGTTCTTGATCTCGCAGCCTCTGCAGATGGTTTCAGCTGGGTTTAGACAGACGTCAGACCGATGTCCCAGCTTTCCACAGACGTAACAAATGTCGATGTTTTTGCGGTAGAGGAAGCACTGCAAAATTGAAGGTCCATATCTCACGAATCTGGGCACCTTGTGTCCTTCGAACGCTATGATGATTGCCCCGGTGTCCTTGATTCTCTTGGCCTGCAGCGCGAGCGGGTTGTTAGCGTTCACAATCTTTCGGGTCAAAATGTCCTGAATATCGCTTACGGGGATCTCGCGAATCACTCTTTTACAAGTGTCGTGGGGTGCGGTGGCATACGCGCTAACCTCGAAAACTTTGCCTCCAACGTCAATTTGCTTGACCTTGAGGTATCTTGAGGCTCTGTCTTTGTCCGGAGTGCTCGCCACCATAATGTTCTGCTGCAAGTTAGAACAGATGATTGTTGACAAACTTGCCTTAGGCAGGCATGACCTAGCACCAATGGCACATTGGGGATAGAACCCGGGTCTGCTGAGTGCCAGCCCAGTATTCTACTACCGAGCTACGCTGGGGATTGTGACTTGTTGGCAAACTTGCTTATGGCAGGCTGGATGTAAGAAAAGGAATAGCGTTATTACGACTTATAAAACGTGCTACAACCGTGAAAGAACCACCAGTCGTCGCAGAATCCCAATAGCGTAACTAGTTGGCCGTCCAATGCTCCAAACCACCGCAAAAGATTGTTCTTGTTCTCCCATTAAGTGTGACTCATACCCACTTCAGCCATAATTCCTCATCGTCCTCAGCCACTGTATGAAAAATTGGCACGAAATTCCTTGCAAGTGTTTAGCGAATACCACGCTTCTAAGCAGATGGACGAAATATAGCATAGCGAAAGCCAGCCTATTACCCAAAAATTTAATAATAATGCCCTTGTGGGTACCAAAGAAGTATGCTTGCAGTAGTTACCCAATGAATGTTTTGAAAAGGCTCTGGAAAGGTCGCTCTTCTAGCTTTCGCTGTGACTGTGCTTTGCCTACTGCTTAAGCCTAACGTTTTTTTGTTTCCCCATCTTTTCAGCGTTCGTTTTCTCCACCCTAAGTTGCACCACGCTACCCGAATAGACCGAGTTCAACGTAATGATGACGCCTCGGGAACCCACCTCAGCGGGGACTCGTCGGGTAGACTCCTGTCCGCAACACGCCTGAAGTCGAGATTGATAACATAGCGACGCGTGCGGTGCGTTATGTGTGAGAGAAAGCTTGCGAGGAATAGAGATAAAACAGATGAAGATGGCTCCGTCGCCGTAAGTTGTATGAACGGGTGCTGGAGATAGACTTCGACTTTGATGGATTTGATTACTTCGTTAGAATATGCGTGGATGGACCAGGCATCCGCACCCGCCCTCCATTGCGCGAGCGATGTCTTTATAGGTGATTCCAAGATGGCTCACAACTTCGTACGCGTTTGGCTCTCTTCTTAGCGTTTATGCTGCAGCCATAAAACAGTGTGAAGGTGGTTTCATTCGCTGCAGAGGTCACGTTTCCTAACTCAAGAGTTGCGTCCCGTAGCTCCAGCTCGCACCCTGTAGAGTAAAATTCTACGCTTTGCTTTGTACAACATTTCAGTTTATTCGAATTGCATCTATTGCTTTCTACTTGCAGCAGATCAGTGATCGTTTTTTTTTTTCTAGATTTAGTGTGATAGTTATGAGCCATCGTGAACTTACTTACAGCGCAACACCAGAAAAATGGATCCTAACCAACTGGCCCAACTTACCGTCTTACTATGATAGTTATGAGACTTGCGAAATCAGTTTAGTAGGGGACAAATAGCGAAGCGAAAGAAAAGCGCCAATCGATGTGAAAAGCTCATTATTTAAGGAGACATTCACGCTTCCGCACAGCAGCTCTTTTCATAAACAAGTCATATAGAAGCAGAGGCCACAAATTTCTTGCAATCATACTTTAGGCACTACTTAACACAACTTCGGGACTGTTATCGCACACTCAGGGATAAACGATAGTTCTTTCAGTCTTAATGGCGCGCTGTCATGAGCTGCAAAGTTTCTAATGCAGTTTGTCCGAGCACTTTCCACCACAGTGACCCAACAAAGCCTGCTGTGTTTCAACCCATATATCACTACATACTTGAAAGACATCGCATTTCATCAGATTACTGCGAATATTAACTTATCGCCCGTTACAAGATGCGTCTCCACTTTTTCAGACATTTCAAGAATTAAAGTTTTCGCTACTTCCATAGCGAAGCTTGGATCCACGTATAATCTAATTAGGCGACACTTCGTGAACGTAGTACAGTCTCTACGGGTCGGAAATATAAGTAATACGACGAAGTGCCAGCTGAGAGACGTGAAACGAAACCAGCGAGTCGACATGCAAATTTAATTTGACGACCACGGATTCCTACCCACCACATTTTGTTTGAGTGGCCCGTCGTGTTTAAAGGTTCAAGACATTGGGCCTGTGAACAGCTACACTCTTCATTTATTTATTTACTTCTTCATCGACGCCTTACGAAATTATAGTTTTGCGACACCGGACCGCGTAAAAAATTTCCACGCATCTCGACGTAGTGGGTGAAGAAAAGTTGGCGAAGCTAGGTGCTAAGGTGCGCAAAGTGTACGTTGAAGTCACCAACAAGCATGAAGAATTTGTGCTTGTGATTGCACTCTACATTGTTTTGTCGCAATTATGATTGAAATTATTATTCTGTAATGCCTTGTTTTGTGTGTGTTTCACATATACTACATCAGCGCAATCCCATATATTGTGAAATAAGTGACGAAGTGACATAATGTGTCGACGACAAAGCTCAGCCCTTCCGTCCTTAAAGGCTACGTTGTAGTCACCGACAAGTTTAAATAGTTTCTGCTTTATGTTTTCTATATTGTTGTTAGCATATCACCATACGCTTTGATTTATGGGTGCTGAAATGTTGCTCTCTTTATGAATACGAGTGTTTGCGCTGGTACATGACGGATGCCTGAAAAGCGCCGGCCCTAAGGAGCATCGCCCCTATAAGAATAGATAATATGAAGATATGCAAAATATGGTGCAGTATAGTATGCGAATGCCTAATTGTTATTGTGTCTTTATTCTTCTTACTTATCGTACACCATGCCCCGCCTCGGTGGTCTAGTGGCTAAGGTACTCGGCTACTGACCCGCAGGTCACGCGATCGAGTCCCGGCTGTGGCGGCTGCATTTCCGATGAAAGCGGAAATGCTGTAGGCCAGTGTGCTCAGATTTAGGTGCACGGTATAGAACCCCTGGTGGTCAAAATTTTCGAAGTCCTCCACTACTGCGTCTCTCATAATCATATCGTGGTTTTGGGACTTTCAACTCCACATATCAATCAATCATCATTATCGTACACCGTAGTTGTGCCCCACTACTGGTTGAAGACGCTGTTGCTTCGATAGCATCTACTCGAGTCAATCAAAGCGTTAAGACACCCTTGACGGAATTCAGAGCGCGCGATCCAGTGCCCACACTATAGCCTACATGTACGGGGTGTTATAGTGCCTAGAATATACTTACTATAGGGGTGTCCAGTGAACGGTTGTGCGGCGCGAGTAGTCGGCTTTTTTCCTAGCAGACGCTGCCTTCGTCCACCGAGAAAATAGAGGGCAGCTACAGTTGTGACTAGTCGCGAGCATGCGCAGTGGGGGTGAAGCCAAATTTCGTCATGGTGCGATAAAAAAGTCCTCGGATTTTAACAAATTTCTACTTCACTACAGACACCACAGCGGCGCCGCCGAAGATGTACGCTCTTACCCGAAATTGGAGAAAGTGCGCATAAAGCATGTTTATTTTTTAGTGCCCATCGCCGTGACAATATGAGGTCCGAAACGTTATCAAGTATGCTTAATTGCATATTTTTTGCATGGTCCCCCGAAGCTCTGTGTTGAAACTAATCTCACCTTTGTCTTCCCGTGTAGCTGCTCCGGAAGCCAGTTGAAGCGAGAAGCATAGGCGTTATCTTTAATAAATGCGTGTTATGAAATTGTGGTTTGTCATGCGCACCACGCTGCGCATGCAGCGTGTAACCAGCAGCATTTAAAATTGATGTAGGAATGGCTTACTGCTCCTTCCCTGTAAAGTAGTCAGGTACACTAAGTCCCTCCACCACAGAGTCTTTCATAACCATATGGTGGTTTTGGGAAGTCAAACCCCACATATCAAACAAGGTACACTAAGTCGTTAACCCTTTTTCAACCGCAGAAGTCGCGCAACTGCTTCAAATACGATATGCGTCTTCTCACCGTTTCGCCAGTGCTACGATCGCTGGTCTCCCAGCCCTACCAACGTGATCAGCTACCCTTTAGGGGCTGGCAAAATCAAGAACATAAAATTGAGTCATCAACTTTAATAGTCTTGTAGTGGCGCTTTCACTTGTTCACTTTTCTATTCCCTTCTTCATAAGAGATGGTTTGTGTCACCGTCAAGCCTACTAAAGCAATACTATCGCCGTCTTTGGGAAACTAAATCCGTCTGTAATGCGCAATGACTTAGAAGAAATCGTGTGAACATTCCTTATTTTATCAGCATCAAGACTACTATGTTGCGAATATATTGTTTCTGCATCAAGTTCATCCCATATGTTTGCATTGTCTTTTTAAAAAACACTAATATACAGTTAAGAGATTGGGTGGCAACGTGCTATATGTTGTTACGACCGGCCCCAGCGTTGGGATTCTCCGAAAATTTGCGAACCCCTCTGGCAGATTGTCGACGCATTCCCGGGATAGCCTGCACCTGAGACGGCCTTGCAGCCAAGCGAAAACAAAGGTCAACGCACTGGTTTTGCGCTAGGGAATCAAGCAAGAGGAGTTGCGGAGAGAACCGGTTCTTGACCAACTGTGTCGTCAACCCCCACCTCCCCATTCAGGCTCCTCCCTCTCACCGGGAGAATTCCGGAATCTGCTGTGCGTTCATGACCATGTTTGGGCATTTTTTAGGGCGTCGTGATCATATTTGGGCATCGTGTTAGGTTGTGCTTCTCCATGTGTTGTGAGGTGTATTTCCCCTCCCTCGTGGCCGAGGTGCTGGGGCCACCGTATTGGCTGACGATGCGGACAATGCGCCCAATGTTGGCAACGCGGCGCTATAAAATGCCGAAGACGTTTTGTATCTCTCTCTCTTTCTTCTCTCTTTGGATCAGTTGATCACTTCTGAACATGTAAATAAATCTCTGTCGTTCGTTCAGGCGCTTCTTCTCACTGAATTGTCGGACGATGGATTCTGCTACGGAGCCAGCTACCGAAAACGAGACCGGCAGGACCCAGAGTCCCAACAACTGGATGGCAGCGGCGGGATGCCGATAACCCCGAAAGCGACCACTGGACGGAGTTAGCCCGAAGTCTAACAACTGGACGACAGCAGAAGGATGACACGAGCTCGTCGACTTCTAGAGGAAATCGAACGGCACTTCTGAGAGGCACGACGCCGGAGACATGACTGCGAACTGGGTGAGTGCCGGCTTTCTCTGTTAAATTTAACCAGGCATTTACTCTATGTGTTAAGTAAAAGCTGGTAGAGAGGGGCTGTCTTGGTCATTTGGTTAACAGGTAACTTGCGTCAAGCAGAAATTGTGTGATAGCTTGGTTAAGCTCTTTCGGTCAGTGACGTCAAGGTTAACAGTGACAGGGCAGGATTCCGTGTAAGAGCTTTTTGAAGCTTTATTTGTAGACTAAGTTAACGGAAAACTTCAGGCAAGGCAGGAATCTAGAGCTGTCGTTGCCGTCAAGGTTAATTAGTTGCAGGACAGGAATCTTTGTGGAACAGAGACAGCGGTACTGGAGGCAGCGATGAATCTGAGATCCCTGCGAAAGTCCATGTTGTTGCTACTTGCAAGGAAGTTGAATCTGGAGGTGTCGGACTCTCAAAGAAAGCCAGAGCTGATAGAGGCGATTCTCGCATTGGGGGCGGAGGATGCGAGCTGTCAGAATGTGTCGAGGAGATTCAGGAGAGGCAAGCGGCAGAGGTCAAAAGAAAGGCGGCCGAGGCCGAAGGAAAGGCGGCGGAGGCCGAAAGGAAAGCGGCAGAAGCCGAGGCAGATAAGATGCGAAAGCACGAGCTTGAAATGAAGCGCCTCGAGCTAGAGATTAGCCATAATAGTAGAGCAGGAGGCAGCGAGGCATCCGGTACCGCAGAGCGGGTCAGGTTTAAAATGACGGACCTAATGAGATCGTACAAGCTAGGGGAGGACATTGGGCTGTTCCTCGTCAACTTTGAGAGAACCTGCGAAAGGCAGGGTTTTGACCAGGAGACATGGCCCCAACGCTTGTTGTCCCTACTTCCGGGGGAGGCATCTGAAGTAATCGCGCGCCTGACGAAAGAGGAAGCTGACGAGTACAGTGAGGTAAAGTCGAGCCTTCTCAAGAAATACAGGTTGTCAGCGGAAGGTTTCAGACAAAAATTTCGCAACGCCGTAAAAGAGAGCAATGATTCATACCCGGAGTTTGCTTACAAGTTAATGGCCAACATGGGGGAGTGGCTGAAAGAGGCAAAGGCGTATGGGAATCTTGACAAGGTGCTCGAGTGTATTGGTCTGGAACAATTCTATCAAATGTTACCAGAAAAGGTGAGGCTCTGGGTGCAGGATAGACCAGACGTGAACACCGTAACAAAAGCCGCAGAGCTCGCTGAAGAATTCGTTACGCGCCGTGCCCTCGGGGCAAGCAGCGAGCCAAAAAGGGAAAAATTCCTACGACCGAATAAGGCACCGTTTAGAAAACAACCGAAGGTCTCGCACAAAAGGGTGAGCAAAACAAGGCACCTAACCATGAGGCGTCGGCCGAGGCAAGAAAAAGGAAATTTGAGGCGAAACAACCGGCGGCTTGTTTCAATTGCCACGAAACAGGGCACTTCGTGATACATTGCCCGAAAGAAAAGGTGGCCTTTTTATCTATAAATGAAGCCGACGAGAACATGAAGTTGTTAGAGCCCTATATGTACGACCTTACCGTGAACAGCAAGCAGTGTCGGGTTCTTAGAGACTCCGCAGCCTCTATGGATGTAGTTCATTCGTCCTTTGTTCAGTCCGGACAGTATTCAGGAGACTATGCCTAGATTAGACAAGCCGTAGAAGCAAACAGTCAGTGCCTTCCCGTATCTAAAGTTGTCCTTAAAGGCGCATTTGGTACGTTGGAAACGGAAGCCGCGGTATCGCCATATCTACCCCCTCAGTATCCTTACTTATTTTCAAACAAGTCAGATCAAATGCTGAAGGAGAAAGGTCTAACGTTGGGAGAAGGCATAGTGCAGGCACTGACTAGATCGAAGGCACGTGCGCTGGCTGCGAGAGCAACATTCACTGAGGCAAACAAGCCTCAAATCGACAACGGGCCTGGTCGCGAGTGGGACACCACGGTAACAAATCGACTTGTGCGAGAACAGGCTGCAGAAGCCGTAGTCGTGGAGGCCACCATTCCTATAGGCGACGATGAACCTCCTCCCGAATTGGAAGGGGTCAATTACGCCTCGTTGACCGAGCAAATAGAAAATGCCGTTGCTCCCAAGCCGATTCCAGGTAGTACAGAGGATATCACAGAGGGTGACACATTCCAGATACTAGGAACTACAAAAGAGTTGTGTGTCATGCCAACTTTGGATAAATTCAGTCGGCTGCTGCAGGTGAGCCCTGCTTCATTAATAACCGAACAAAAGGGTGACCCGACGCTTAAGCAATTCCAGGACAGTTCGAAAGAGGGAATCGCCAAACGAAATGTGAGATTCCAAGAGAGGAGCGGCATACTCTATCGAAAATATCTAGACAGGCGAGGAGCAGAGTTTGACCAGGTAGTTGTACCTCAGGCGTATCGTCAGGATTTGCTTAGTTTTGTGCATGTAGGATCATGGTCAGGCCACTTAGGCGTAAAGAAGACGAAAAATCGTCTTTTACAGGAATACTACTGGCCTGGATGCTTTAAAGATGTAGAGAGGTTTGTAAAATCTTGCGATGTGTGTCTGCGAGCGGATAAGCCGGAAGATAAGGCGAAATTTCCAATGAAGCTGGTACCCGTAATCACGGAGCCCTTTCGTCGGTTGGTAATTGACACAGTAGGTCCTTTGCCCAAGACAACTTCAGGCTACCGTCATATCCTGACCTTAATCTGCCCAGCTACTAAATTTCCAGAGGCGGTCCCGCTAAAAGAGCTAAGATCCGTGGAAGTAGTGAACGCACTTCTGTCCGTGTTTGCCCGGGTAGGCTTTCCTGCCGAGATACAATCAGACCAGGGCACCATTTTCACGAGTGCCTTAACGACAACCTTTCTAGAGCGGTGTGGCGTGAAATTATTGCATAGTTCAGTCTACCATTCGCAGTCAAACTCGATAGAGAAACTTCACTCCGTGATGAAGCGAGTGTTAAGAGCCTTATGTTTTGAACGAAAAACTGACTGGGAAATGTGCTTACCTGCAACGATGTTTGCACTAAGAACTGCACCACATGAGACAACAGGATTTACGCCAGCGCAACTTGTTTACGGCCGCAGACTGCGATCTCCTCTTCGTATGCTGAGAGAGTCGTGGGAAGGTCAGGGTGATGATTCTGTAGTAGTGGAATATGTCCTCACCTTGTTGGATCGTCTAACAAAAGCCCAAGAACTGAGCGAGAGTGCGATGACCAAAGCACAGCAGAAGGCTAAGCTTTACTACGATCGAACAGCTAAAGCGCGACACTTTGCTGTAGGAGACAGGGTCATGTTGTTGAGGCCCTCCCAAAAAAATAAGCTTGAAGTGCATTGGGTCGGCCCGGCCGAGATTACTCGAAAATTGTCTGACACCATCTATGTGGTAAAATTACCAGGAAGTCGTAAGGTACACCAGGTGTATCATAGCAACTTACTCAAGCCCTATAAAGAGAGGCAAGCCACCGTGAACATGACTTTAAATGTTCCAGAAGAGGTTCCGGCAGAAATTCCTGAATTAGCTCCCGAATCGGACGAAGTCAGGATTGAGAAAAAAGTTGAGGATTTAGTATCAAAGTCACAGCTGACAATGAAGCTGAAGCAGGAATCGCGTGGTCTTTTAACCGAGTTTCAGGACAGATTTGTAAGCGAGCCAGGCCGGACATTCGTCCTCACTCATGACATAGAGCTTACTTCGTCGGAACCGGTAAGATCTAAGACGTACCGGGTGTCACCTCGCCGGCTTGAGCTAATAAAAGCAGAGGTTAACAGGATGCAGGAATTGGGCGCGATTGAGCCGTGTGAAAGTGATCACACTTCCCTGTTAATTCTTGTGGAGGTACCCGGCAAAGATCCACGTCCCTGCGTAGACTATTGTAAGTTAAACCTCATCACCAAGGATCAGACATACCCAATTTCCCACATGAGGAACGCGTCGAGAGGGTAAGCAGCGCGGAATTTATCTCAACGCTAGACCTAGTGAGAGGTTACTGGCAGGTGCCGCTCACCGAGAGAGCGAGCCGGTACGCTGCAATTATTTCACCATTGGGGACATTCCGCCCTAAAGTGTGAGTTTTGGCCCAAAGAACGCGCCTTACTGTTTTGCAAACACAATGGATAAGGTTTGCGGGGTCAAGAGGACTTCGCCTTGCTTACTTGGACGACGTCGCCGTGTTTTCCTCGTCCTTGCCAGAACACTTGGCGCATTGAGAGCAGTACTGACACGTCTACGCGAAGCAGGTTTAACGGTAAAGGCGCCCAAGTGTCAGCTAGCACAAGCAGAGGTACTCTATCTCGGGCATGTATCGGTCGAGGGCATCGCCGTCCCTCTGAAATAAAGTGGCAGCTATCCGAGACTTTCCCCAGCCCCGAACGAAATCATATCGTGGTTTTAGAACGTTAAACTTCACATATCAATCAATCATCCTTATCGTACACCGTAGTTGTGCCCCACTACTGGTTGAAGACGCTGTTGCTTCGATAGCATCTACTCAAGTCAATAAAAAAGCAAAGACACCCTTGATGGAATTCAGAGCGTGCGATCCAGTGCCTACACTATGACCTACATGTACGGGGTGTTTAGTGCCTAGAATATACTTACTATAGGCACCCAACAGTGAAGCAGAGGGCGCAACAAAGCTCTTTGGGCTTCGTTGCGCCCTAAGAAAATTGAATGCTCGCTTAACACACTGACAAGCTTAGGTGTCAGTGCCCTTTTTGGCACGTTTCCAAGGAACGCTTCCTGGGCGCTTACATAATCAGCCGTGACTCCCTGTTAAAAATTAAAAAAGAAAATTATATGCACGTGCAAGTTTAGTTTTGCTGCGTCTACTCGCTAGGCTGTGTGTTCTGGCGCTGACATCAGATCTCGTAAACTGCATTGCCGGGTGCCTATAGGGGTGTCCAGTGAACGGTTGTGCGGCACGAGCAGATGTTTTTTTTTTCCTAGCAGACGCTACCGAGAAATGGGGAGGGCAGCCTTAGTTGCGACAAGTCGCGAGCATGCGCAGTGGCGGTGAAGCCAAATTGCGTCATGGTGCGACAAAAAATGCTCAGATATTATTAAATTCTACTTCACAACAGACACCACTGAGACGCCGCCAAAGATGTACGCTCTTACCCGGAATCGGAGAAAGCGCGCCTAAAGCATGTTTATTTTTTAGTGCCCTTCGCCGTGACACTATGAGGTCCGAAACGTTATCAGGTATGCTTACTCGCATATTTTTTACATGGTCCCCCAAAACGCTGTGTTGAAACTAATCTCACATTTGTCCTCCCGTGTAGCTGACCTGCAAGCCAGTCAAAGCAAGCAGCATAGGCGTTATATTTATTAAATGCGTGTTATACAATTATGGTTTGTCATGCCAGCACTCTGCGCATGCAGCCTGTAAGCCAGCAGCATTCAAAATTGATGTAGAGATGGCTTACTGCTCCCTCTAAGTAGAGTAGTAAGGTACACTAAGTCCCTCCACGACAGAGTCTTTCATAATCATATGGTGGTTTTGGGACGTTAAACCCCACATATCAATCAAGGTACACTAAGTCGTTAACCCTTTTTCAAACGCGCAAGTCGCTCAACTGCTTCAAACACGATATCCGTTTTCACACTGGTTCGCCGGTGCTACGATTGCTGGCCTCCCAGACCGGTCAATCGCCCCGCTACACGGTGGTCTAGTGGCTAAGGTACTCGGCTGCGGACCCGCACGTCGCGGGTTCAAATCCCGGCTGTGGCGGCTGCATTTCTGATGGAGGCGGAAATGTTGTGGGCCCGTGTGCTCAGATTTGAGTGCACGTTAAAGAACCCCAGGTGGTCGAAATTTCCGGAGTTTCCACTACGGCGTCTCTCATAATCATATGGCGGTTTTGGGACGTTAACCCCCACATATAATTCAAATCAAATCATCAGCCCTATCAACGTGATCAGCTACCTTCTAGGGTCTGGCGAAATCAAGAACATAAAATTAAGTCATCGACTTTAATAGCCTTGTGGTGGCGCTTTCACTTCTTCACTTTTCTATTCCCTTCTTTATAAGAGATGTTTTGTGTCACCGTCAAGCTTACTAAAGCAACACTATCGCTGTTTTTGGGAAACAAAATGCGTTTGTCAAGCATTTGTCAAGTTTGTCAAATTCCTTGTCAAGCGAACATTGTTCCTGAGGAATTATGCCCCACGTGACTTGCCGTTCATGAGCGTCGACAATCTTCTGCAGCTAAGTGGTAGTCCTTATTCTCAGTGAGAGGCACGGTTTATTGCATGGTGCTTACTTGCCTTCAAGAATGCGACTTGGCTTCACGTTATCTCATGTTTGAAGTCATGAGTTGTTTAATAATAATAATATTAATAATAATAATAATAATAATAATAATAACGACATGAAGAAATACACGAAACACAAGTGGCTGTGTGCAGAAGTCTGAAACGTATACAGTCAATGAAGCTTGACGCTAAATTGATATCTGTCTTTAGAATTACTTGTTAAAAGTTGCTCCGTCTGCGAAAATATGATGTGTGGTCTCAGATGTCTCTATGAAGATTGACGCAAAATGTTGGTGTAAGATTAGCTTTGTTGAAGGCTTTCACTCAAGCTTTGTCTCAAGATTATCATATTTCTAAATTATAGACTTTAATGTGAGCTTCAGTCCCTCACTGAAGATGATATTCAGTTCTCCCGGTGAGCTCCAAGCTGCACAAATGGCAAACCTGGTGTTATGGCTTAAGTCATAAAGTAGGAATAGGAACAATGTACTACCAGCTTTGTTCATTGTCTTTGAAGATAATAAACCAAACGTTTATGCGCAGGATGCATTGGTTCCTAAGCTGACAGAGTTATGCATAATTCTAAAGATTTCAGTAAAAAGGCAGGGGGCCCTTCGCCAGGAAAGCAGGCCGTAGTGGTGATAAATTCGTCGTAAGTCGAGACACATGGTGAGAAGACAGATGGTACACTGCTGCAAGCAAGTTTGAGACAAGCATGTATTGCGTAGATCTGTCCGGAGAATCGGAAGTGATATTAAAAAAAGAAAAAGCTTCGAATATGTATTGGAAGCTTCTGTTTGTTGTTCACATGAAGTTGCATACAAGAACCCGTAGAGGTGGCTGGCACTGTGATGCTTGTGCCCCTACGGAAAATATGGGAAGTAAAGGCTTTTATGTGTAGAGCGTTACCAAAGAAGCTTACCATCCATCTTTTTCTACAGCTTCAGTACATTTTTCGTGCATCGTGTGTACTGAGGTGTGGTGGAAAGCACTGCAGCAGTGCACTTCTTGCTCAAAAAAGCTGAAGGCTGCCAATCCTTTCGGTTTACGGTGTTTATGGAGCTTTACAAGATAGTTTTAGTACTTTTAGAGACGCGTCATGCCCTCATCACTGCACATAAATTGATCCTCCCATGCTAGTGCAGAATGTTACAATAAATTCAGCCTTGTTTAGTGATTGTGCTTACGTAAAATCTTTCATGTCGACTGCAATAGGACGGCGAAGCTAAGTAGATGCGCAGTTCCACTCCTATGACTCGTCCTTACGGCTAGACGATACATGTGTAGGCAAGAAGCCACTTGGAGAGACGTACCTGAAATTGCAGCCAACAATATGTGAATTGTTTTTACTCAATACAGCACTTTTGCTTTCGTAAATAGATAACGCGTACTTTCTTGGGAAAAAGAAGCATGTTTTTTTCATGTGTTGTGAAAACTAATTCGTTATATTCTTGGGCCAAATCTGAAGCACTATGACAGAGCTTGTCGAAGTTTCCTTCCGAACCATTCCCATTTAAACTTTATGCAAAATATTGTACCTGAAAAACAAAGACGCATGTTTTAATTAGAAGTAACTTCATATCACTTTGATCTATATTGTGAAAACTAATTTCGCGAATCTTCAAAACGAAAGCCATTGTCTTGCCTATACCGACACACCGAACGATGGGGAGTTCCGCCACTACGAACAAAACGACGCACTTCCAACACTTTCCATCCTTTCTCTACACCCGGTAAACTTTACAAATGTGATAAAAACACAAGAGGTATATTCCTAAAGAATATTATTTCAATTTTTTTATGAATATTAACCATGCTACTTCGTTTCTTGAATATGTGTGTATCTTGCTGATATATGGGGTGTTCAAAGTTAAACTTTATGATTGTTTCTTCAAATCAGGTGCTTGAAGGCACGTGAGAACCACTTGTGCAGATAAGTTAAGCGGCTAGGATGGCAGGAATTCGGAGGATAATTATCGCTGTCATCAGCCTAATAAACTAAAATGTAAGAATGAACTTCTTACGGGGTTGCGGTAAGTTGGAATGTTTATATTTGAAAAATGTAGGCATTGGTGTTTGTACAGATTCAGTTGAAAGATTTTTCCTAGCATCCCTCAGCCCCGAGATATCTGGCTCCAAAGTTTAATTGTCTTTAGCATGATTACTGATGCAAGAGGGTGAGGGTCAGCGCGAAGCTCCTCCCAGAAGTGGCTAATCTGTTGTGTGCACTCTTCTGTGCCTGAAGAGGGTGGAAGCGTAGGCATAGGTAGGCATATGACTTCATTGTCAAAAGCAGAACCAAATCCTGTTTTAAGGAAAGGACACAAAAGTGCTGTGTTTAGGTACGATTTGTGGCTAAAAGGACTTAAAAGCGCCGAGGAACGTTAAACCGAAACTGAAGAAGACGAGCGGAGGGCAGGTGGCACGAAGGCGATAACAAGAAATGAAAAAGAAGAGAAGAAGAAGGAACGTGCGGAAGAGAGCTCGAGGTTGGAGGCCACGAAGGCAGAATTTCACTTGCTATGGATACCCGGCCACTGCAGAATTTATCCAAATGAGATGGCAGACTCGTTAGCCAAAGCATCTTTAAGCGGACCAATCTTACCTATTTTACCTGATTTCGCCTACGTACCAGCACAAAGATATAGAAAGGCTTGTTCTCACAAAGAAATAGAAAAATTATCATTGGATAAAGTCAGAGACTTCGTACATCTAAGATATTGCTGGAACAAACAGTGGTGTGTATCTCGGCAGTTAGAAACTACAATCACCAGGTTACGATGCAGAATTCCGCATCTGAATTACTACCTACATAAAGCTGGACTAACAGCATCTCCGTTGTGTCTCTTTTGCAAGGAATCGGAATCAATAGATCATTTCTTTTTATACTGTAAACGTTATGCTTATCAAAGAAAAAGATACCTGGTCGAACCAATTGAGAAGCTAGGTTTAAAAATAAACGTGGAACTAATTTTATCCTTCGGAGGGATTACATTAGGTTATAGCCACAGGGAGGTTTTCTCTGCTGTGTACGAGTACATAAGGGCAACAAAGAGATTACCCTGATAGCCTATCGTTATTATTTACAACTACGAGACTACCTAAATGCCTGACTGAACACCCTTGATGATCCTGCCGCCCGGTTCTTGGCCGATCCCCCTTTGTGAGCGAGTGCCAGCAAAGTTAAAGGTACATCATCATCATCATCAGACGAAGCAGTGCGCCGCTGGAGAGGACGAGTTCCTGGGAGCGTTCCTGAGCCGGACGTTGGACCCGTACGTGTCGGCCAGGTCAAGCTCCGGAGTGTTCGTTCGGGGTCGAGTCCGCCGGCCTGTACAAGGTGCAAGGACGGGGCCTGCTGAACGGATCCTGCCTGGGTGCAGTGGCCGGGAGCAGGTTCGTGGGCGAGGCCTACCGGGCGTGGTCCTCGGGAGCCGGGGCCTGACCCTGGACCTCAGGAGTTGCGACCCTGACTGCTGCGCTGGCCACGACATCCGACTAAACGGCGCTGCACACGGTAGCGCATCCGTGTGCCGTCAGCCGTTCCAGCCGTGCCACCTTTGCCCTCGCGCACGTCGACAACCGCATCATGTCGGGACGACGGGGACCCAAACTGTGAGGCAGCGGTTTCCTCTTGCGAACCGAGAACTATACGCGCTGGACTCGAAGTAAGCGTAGCCGCGAGCTCTCCGCATAATAGAGGTCTGACTCTCGTACAAGTTGCGTGATGCTTGGCGTGTGGGGTTGGACATATAGTTTTATTTTCACCTGCCACTTCGTTCTCTAGTGTACATATAACGCTTCTTTTGTTCGCATCCATTGTTGATGTTAATCCTTTCTCGTCCGCTATCAACAAACATAGTGACGAACGTCCTCTAACCATCACAATTTCTGGCGTCCGCGAGACAGGACTAAGCTCTCGCCGTACATTTGAGAGCCTCACGTTGTTTGTGTGTGGCGGACGAAGATGGACGACAAGAGAAAGCTTGTTGAGCTAGGGAAGGAGATGGGGCTGAGTGGTGAGGCTTTGCTGGCATGGGTGAGCACTGAGGAAAAAGAAATGAGGGACCAGAGAGCGAAAGATCGAGAGGAGGCACGGCTAGCAGCACAGGTGGAGCATGAGCGTGAAATAGCTCGCATGGAGGCTGAAAGGCTCCTGCGCGAGGAGCGACATCGTGTCGCAGAAGCGCAGCGGCCGAGCACGAGTTCTGCGGACGATAGTATGGGTGGTGGTCAGAGTTTTCGCAGCCCACACAAAATGATTCCGCCCTACAATGAGAGTAGGGACGAACTGGAAGCGTACATCCAGAGATTTGAGAGGATTGCCATGAGCCAAGGCTGGCCAACCGACAAGTGGGCCCTGTCACTTAGCTTGTGTCTAACGGGAGAAGCCTTGACCGTGGTAGGACGGATGTCTGCAGAAGACTCTACGGACTACGCAAAGCTCAAGCAGACGCTCCTCCAGCGGTTCCGTTATACAGAGGAGGGATACCGCACGAAGTTTAGGGATGCCCGGCCCGAGAATACTGAGACAGGTTGACAGTTCGCGGGACGTCTCTGTGGATACTTTGACCATTGGCAGGAGCTGGCGAAGACTCCCAAAACATATGATGCACTGCTAGACAAGATGGTGTCCGAGCAATTCCTCAGGCGGTGCGACGAGAAGTTGGCGGTCTTCCTGAAGGAGCGAGGATGTCATAACCTGGACACGTTGGCAACGACGGCTGATCAATATTTGGAAGCTCAGGGAATTGTGAATCTCGCTAGAGGAAAAGACGAAAAAGGGAAACCAATGGCTACAGCTAAAGTTGACACTGTCAGCGAAAGCAAAGGAAAACCGCTTTGTTTTCTGTGCAACAAGCTGGGTCATCGAGCTTCCAATTGCTGGACAAAGTCTCGAGCGCCCAAGTCGACGTCGTGCTGGATCTGTAAGAAGTCGGGGCACAGATCCGATAGTTGTCCCTCAAACTCGGGAAAGCGTAGAGAGGCATCATGTTCCGTCTTGGGATACCAGAAAGCGCAGCATGAGAAATCAATGGAAGACGCGCCTGAAAATCGGGATGAGAAACATTGTCATGACATGTGTGATGGGACACAAAGCAACGCAACTTGCGACAACGGGTCAAAACAAATGCCAACTGTAAAGGGCTATCTCGAAGGGAAGCTGGTTACCGTATTGCGGGATACCGGGTGCAATACAGTAGTGGTGAAACGATCACTAGTTCCTGACTGCAACTTGACTGGCAACACCCGTACCATTCGCTTATTGGACCGATCTGCAAAAGTCTTACCAGAAGCAGAGGTGTACATAGATTCTCCTTTTTTCAGAGGTCAGGTGCTTGCTGTTTGTATGGAGAATCTATTGTATGAAGTCGTGCTTGGCAACATTGCGGGTGTACTGTCAGCTGCCCAACCAGCCCCGAAGCAGCCAGCAGGAGGTCCAAAACTAGCACAGATTCACCGTGATCCAGTATGCACTGAAGAAGAACCTGAAGATGCAACCTCATCTGATAGAAGACAACAAGATGACATGTCGGCGGCTGCAGGAAAAAAAAGGAAAAAGCCCAGTGAATTGATTGTTCCTCGAATCCAACCCCTGGATATCAGCCGGGAAGCGCTAAAGAATTTACAGCACGCAGATCCCACGCTGGAAACCTGCTTCGCCGCAGTGGGGAAGATCATATCTAAGAAGCCAGCAGTCACTGAGTTTGTGCTGGTACGCGACATTCTTTTCCGGCGCCACCGCACGGCAGAAAGGCGAGACTTGGAGCAAGTTGTAGTACCCAAGGATCTTCGGAACACCGTAATGAAGATGGCCCATGAAGGCCTTCTGTCTGGTCACCAAGGGCAAAGAAGAACAACAGACTGTGTCCTTACAGAGTTTTATTGGCCGGGTGTACGGGCTGATGTGATACGGTTCGTGAAGTCGTGCGACGTATGTCAGAGGACCGTGCCTAAACACCTCGTCGGACGAGTTCCATTGGGAAATATGCCTATCATAGACACACCTTTTCAGTGGGTCGCCATCGATATTATTGGCCCTCTGTCACCAACGTCATCCAAGGGCAACAAGTATGTCTTAACGATAGTAGACTTCGCTACGCGTTACCCGGATGCGGTGGCACTTCCGAGCATCGAGATAGAGCGCATAGCGGAAGCACTAGTAGAGATGTTCTCCCGCGTTGGAGTGCCCCGTGAGATAGTGAGCGACCGTGGAAAGTCGTTCACTTCGAGTCTCATGCAGGAACTCGGTCGGCTACTTTCATTTCGTCAGCTACCCACAACGCCTTATCACCCCATGGCCAACGGACTTGTGGAGAGATTTAATGGAACTCTCAAACAAATGGTTCGCCGCATGTGTCAAGAACGGCCGCGACATTGGGACAGATACTTGGCTCCCCTGCTCTTTGCATACCGTGAAGTTCCCCAAACGAGCCTTGGATTCGCGCCGTTCGATCTTCTCTACGGCAGATTTGTACGCGGGCCAATGTCGATCCTTAAGGAACTGTGGACAGGGGCCAACATCGATCCTGAAACGAAAACAACATACAAGTATGTTATAGATCTCCAGGAGCGACTGCAAGACATCTGCAAGGTAGCACACGAAGAACTCCTGAAGGCGAAAATGACACAGAAGAAATATTACGATAGGAAAGCAAGAGTTCGACAACTATCACCCGGAGACAAAGTATTTCTGTTGCTACCATCAGATAAGAATAAATTGATCTTGACATAGAAGGGACCCTTCACAGTGCTTGAAAAACGCAGTGACTATGACTACGAGATAGATCTCGGAACACGGAGAAGTCTTTTTCACATTAACCTTCTCAAGAAATACCACGAAAGGGAGCCTATTGCTTACTGAGTATGACTTGGTGGTTGAGTACATTAAGGGCTCCGACGACGTAGGTGCCGACTACCTCAGCCGCATTTGACTTCTCCGCTGGTTAGCGTTTAGTGGTGGCACAAATTCTTTTCATGTCAATTCACCCTTTCCCTAACGGAATGAACTTCTGTAAATAATGTTTTTTTTGCTATGTTTTCGCTTTTGGGTACTCCACCTCGCGCGCTTGTGAAAAGTTGTTTTCCCCTGAACAACTTTCTTGAGCAGGGGAATATATGTAAGGAAAGGACACAAAAGTGCTGTGTTTAGGTACGATTTGTGGCTAAAAGGACTTAAAAGTGCCGAGGAACGTCAAACCGAAACTGAAGAAGACGACCGGAGGGCAGGTGGCACGAAGGCGATAACAAGAAATGAAAAAGAAGAGAAGAAGAAGGAACGTGCGGAAGAGAGCTTGAGGTTGGAGGCCACGAAGGCAGACGAAGCAGTGCGCCGCTGGAGAGGACGAGTTCCTGGGAGCGTTCCTGAGCCGGACGTGGGACCCGTACGTGTCGGCCAGGTCAAGCTCCGGCGTGTTCGTTCGGGGTCGAGTACGCCGGCCTGTACAAGGTGCAAAGACGGGGCCTGCTGAACGGCTTCTGCCTGGGTGCAGTGGCCGGAAGCAGGTTCGTGGGTGAGGCCTACCGGGCGTGGTCCTCGGGAGCCGGGGCCTGACCCTGGACCTCAGGAGTTGCGGCCCTGACTGCTGGGCTGGCCGCGACGTCCGACTAAACGGCGCTGCACACGGTAGCGCATCCGTGTGCCGTCAGCCGTTCCAGCCGTGCCACCTTTGCCCTCGCGCACGTCGACGACCGCATCATGTCGGGACGACGGGGACCCAAACTGTGAGGCAGCGGTTTCCTCTTGCGAACCGAGAACTATACGCGCTGGACTCGGAGTAAGCGTAGCCGCGAGCTCTCCGCATAATAGAGGTCTGACTCTCGTACAAGTTGCGTGATGCTTGGCGTGTAGGGTTGGACATATAGTTTTATTTTCACCTGCCACTTCGTTCTCTAGTGTACAATATAACGCTTCTTTTGTTCGCATCCATTGTTGATGTTAATCCTTTCTTGTCCGCTATCAACAAACATAGTGACGAACGTCCTCTAACCATCACACCTGTTATTCCCATTCGTCTCACGGTGAATCAATTGCCTTTGAAGGAGCCCACATAAAGACTAGTGCTAGTCTTCCCTACAAGTATGGCAGTTTTAAACTCTATGGCTGCTTCATTTATTCATTTAAAGAATTCCGGAGATTACCCGCTTCCCAGAAATTATTTACTTGCGAAGCAGTTGACAGCTTAGCTGTTTTGTTTTGGTATGGTTCAGGCGTTACTACGCTAGTCGGCGTATTTTTGTAACTGAATATACAGATTTAGGTGCCGGGAACGAAAAAGCCAAACGCATGTAGCTAAGCAACGGTAAAGTGCCCGTGTTCGATAATGTGAGTGAGGTGTGGCCACATGGACTTATTACAAGGTGGCCATGTTCGTAATACGTACGATATTCGCCTCCTATACTTTGTTATATGCAATGTTAACGATTAGACCGCGAGAGCGCCAAGCCGTAGATAGATAGATAGATAGATAGATAGATAAATAGATAGATAGATAGATAGATAGATAGATAGATAGATAGACAGATAGATAGATAGATAGATAGATAGATGAAACGCTCAGAGTAAATTTGGTTTACTAAGAAATGCGTCGTATCGAAAAGTTTCACATTAGCAGGTGTTCTATCATAACTTGTGTAAGCACCAAATGGTTGATGCATGCCCTTACTTGCAAGTAGAGCAAACTTTACACGATCTAAACCTCAACGACAATGCAGGAGTCTATGGGCGCAAACAACACAGCAACAGCTAGAACGTGTTGCCACCGACATGGAACGAGATACGGCTATGCCATGGTGTGTAACTGCCATTGTACAAAAGAAGATAGGACAAAGGAGAAGAGGGAATAATGAGCTCGTGTTTATCAGAGCTGTTACCGGGTGAATGTTGACAAGAACGCAGATGGGAGCAAGTACAAGTTTGTCGTCGATGGCATACGTTGACGAGACGAAAGCGTCGAATGTCGGAAGGCAGTGTCAGGGAGGGTCTTTTAACAGTCAATCAGTAGAGACTTCACCCCCGGACGTCACTATTATTGCTTCCCTCTCGTGGGCTCAAAGACGTAGGCGATCGTCCCGCAAAGACGTCTGCAAAAGTCGAGTGTTGGCCAGGTTACATAAAGCGCCGTAAAGATGGCGAGCGGGATTGGCGTCACTGACGGGTTGAAGGCTGCTGTCTTGCCAAGTACTCAGTGATAGCATGGGGCCACTCACTATCTCGGGGTCGACGGGCGTCTGGACGAAAGCCAGTCAGGCCCACGTGCCGAGATGCGCACTCACGGTAATGCGACCTGGTTGTCGGAAGCACGCCACATGCTGAATTGCCGTACAAAAATTACAGCATATTCATGGAGTGAACGTTCATGAGTGGGGCCAAGCTTCGAGGAGTTTTATCGGCAAACCGCGCATCATCTGCTGGCCGCGTCCATCCACCCGCCTGTCTGTATGTCTGTCTATCCGTGTGTCTGTCTCTCCGTCCGTCCATCCGTCCAGCCGTCCGGCCTTCCATCTTTCTGCCTGTCTGTCTCTCTGTCCACCCGTCTATCCGTCGGTCTGTCCATCCGTCCGTTCGCCTGTCTGTTTGTCTGCCTGTCAGTCTGTCTGTCTGTCGTCTGTCTGTCTGCCTATCCATCTGTCTGCATGTCTGCCCGTCCGTCCATCTAGTTAACACCACAAGTACCACCATCTCGCATTTTCACCATATAATCATCATATAGAGGGGAACATTTTAAGGACTAAAATGAGAGGTGGCTATTACATACAGAAAAAGCACGACCCAAGCCTTAAGGAGGTTCATTCCTATTAGGCGGTGGATTTATGTACCGCGGTGGACCTGAGTACAAGGTCATCATCTGATGAGCCGGCAGTTTGTGCAGGAGTACGCAGCGCTTCCGCATACGTTAAAAGTAGAGATTCGACTGGACGTAAAGACATCATGCATTGGACCTGGTGCTGTACCTCTTTGCGGACGACTTTTGTTTGAGCGGCAACATGGTGGTGAGGGTATAGTGCGTGCAGCTTTTTCAGATCTTCTCTCACAATTCTACGTATGAGCTTTGTAAGGTCAGGTGTTGCAGATTTTGCACATCTTCTCTCAAAATACTACGTATACTCGTGAAGTCAGGTGTTGGCAGGGGTGATGACACAGATGGAATGGTGCTAGAGTGCTCATACTGAGATGATTGCTGCCTGAGCATTCGCTCCATCGTCGTGAGTTCGTGAAAAAATCTGCTACAGTATTGGGAAAATTAAGCACGAGCCCAGCAAACAACTGCTCTCTCACTCCCTGCATCACTAGGTGCTCTTTCTCTTACGCTCCTGAAGTGTCCGCCAACCAGAACAGCCAGCACATGTCTTCCATAACATGGCAACGCTCTCGTTCGGGGGTTGATTCCGGCCATTGAGGAGACATTCTGTTGTTGCTTTCCGTTATAGCTGCGGAAGGTATTCTGCAGAAGGGTGCAGGACTCTGGACAGGTTGTAATAGTGGCTTCATGGTTTCCAAAGCAAGTGCGAGCAGCGTCTTCAAGATAAGTGTAGGCATACCGAAGTATTCGGTTCCCGTTCGTTTTATTGACGCGGGCGCAACGGTTCTAGTCGTGAAGCCTGTCGTCAACATCTTCGTAAGTCACCGTGAATGGACCTAGGGGCTCGCAGGGCGTTGAAAAACCGTGGTGAAGACGTCGTTGACATCTCTTAAGTCTGTGTCCTCGTACTTGTCATACTTCTGTCGAGTTGTGGAAGGAGACGCCATTCGGGTGGCAGGCCTAGTTGCAGCGGGCTACGCCATAAGTACACTGGTTTTTAGAAGACATCATTATTGTCTGGCGCTTCCTGATAGTCGCAGTACTTACAGCATTATCGCGTATTTCTACTTGAAAATGTCAATTGATTACCAATAGTACACAACCTCTGTTTACAGAAGCACTGAACGCCGAGTAGAACTGGTCACCACAAAAAAGGAGCGCATTTCTAAATTGCCAGAACAAGCCCAGCGCCCCATGACATGAACACCAAAAGCAATAGAAGGCTGCTCTACGCAGCTCACAACCGGGGTTACAGCTCCCAAGGGTGAGCTGAACATGAGGGGTCGCCGAGCAGAATTGTGCGGCTACCTAGAGTGGCCCAAGGGCACTTCGTCATCCTGCTTGCACTTCCCTTTTCAGACCCCCTGAAGCGTTTTTTTATCAATAATGTTGCTTACCTACCTACTTACGATGATGATGATGTTGATGGTGATGATGATGATGATGAACTACAGTCATAGGGGATCGACTGAGAATTTATTACCTAATTTAGTGAGACTTTTTGATATTCAATATTTATACCCCTCCCCCCCTACAAATTATAAAACAAATCTTTGGTAGAACGGAAGGAGTGCAATAATGCATTTTATGGCATACGCACCATGACATACACACCATGGCATAGCCAAACCTCGTTTCATGCCGGCGGCAATATCCTTCTTCCAAAAAAAGGCGCGAAAAGCCACCGAAAATATAACCCGCCGCACACCGTGGATGCCATGTGGATTGAGGATTTCAAGGCACTCGAAAAAAAAACTGCAAATTTCAGGAACCCAACGCACTTCTTTTTTGCACGATGAGCAACGCTGGACGTTTTTCGATTGCCGGGACACCCGTAAGAGCGCGCCGTATAGCTTTCTAAGCGTTTTCTGTCTAAGAAAAAGAAATACATAACAGAAAGTTGATCGGAAATTCCTGACAGCAGTGGGACGACCAAACTTTCCTCCCTTATCACACAGACTCTCAAGGTTATGCTTTCTTTCAATGTGAAGGTCGGCAGAAGGGAGTGGGAAAAAATAACTCACGAGACAACGCGATTTCGACGTTTCCTGAAATCCCATCTTGACAGCACTTGTCATTGGAGTCGGGCAACTGAGCAGTGTTCCTTCGCTTGCAAGCGTACGAAACGAAGCAAAAGAAGATGAAAAGAAAGCGTGCCGAGCAGGCGCAGAAATCGACAGCTTCAATGTGCCACACAAGGGCGCCAAGAAACCACATCTGTTGTAGCATTAAAAAAAAGTGTTCCCTGTTTCTCCTACTGGATGTACGGAGGAGACCTTGTCAGTGACAGCTTGCTATGGTGGGTGCTTCGAGCTCGCTCAGTATATTTCGAACGACGTTTTCTCCCCATTTGCCTATTTACTTTGGCAACGCAAACATGTTTACGCTTTCTCAGACGCGACCATGCACGCACTTCATGAACGTTCAACAGCGCAGTGTATTTCCGCTCACTAAAATCTAGAGAATACGCAGAATCGCAACATATCCGGTATGTCCCTAGACGCACGAGAAATCTTGCTAAGCTGTCGTGTCCTGAAGCCCCATAAAGCACAGGCTGCATAAAAAATGCTGACTTGAGAGACCGGGTCCCAATAGTGTTACTAGCCCGTCTGAATTTTGCGGGACTGTCTTGATTTCATACAGGGTTCCGAGTCCCACGCCGTCCGGGCCAGGTTAGCTGTATGTTCTCAATTTCGTCCGGGCTCACCAATTGATTATTGTATATTCTAACGCACGTGAAACAACGTGCGTAACGCTAAAGAGCAAATTATTCGCCCGAATCGTGCGTAAAAAGTGATGTCGTGGCAGTTAGTGGTGGCTGCGATCTCCGAGGGACTTCATCTTAACTTCCGTGAAAAGAGCCAATACGTTTTCGAGTATATATCCCGGCGAATGGAAGAAAAAATGATACACCTTGGCAGTGAGCACTTATAACAAAGGTTTTATATAAATTGAAATAGCCCGCTCTAATACTAAGACATCAGCATCAGTTCTGTATGAATTTGAATGGTTACCTCAACCGTGGTATAGGTGGGTTAGCTAATTAGAGCGGCAATATTCAGGAAGCAAAGCAGATGAACGGACTTGTTGAAAACGTGTTGCACTTTTGGTTTATGTGTTACAATAGCCTTTCACACCCATCCACGAAAACACAAATCTATACTCAACGATTGAAGCCCCACTCACGAGAAAGGAATATGTCTTTCTAGACTATTGAAAAAAGTAAACACGCAGTCTGTTTTTAGTTAAGACGTAAGAAATCAGTCTCAAGAGCCACCGATATGCGTGCAATACATTTGCTGAATTGAGAAGTTTCCGAACTAAGATGTTCTGTTATATACTGCAGAAGGGTTAGGTGGACACCCGGTACCGGCAGGACCATGGCCGGAAGAACTCTTCCAGTTCAGTTTCTAAACTATTTTTGACTGCAGGGTTCCTTCTGAATAATTGATATATTAACTTGTCCGCGTCAAAGAGTTCTCTTTCTCAGAAATTTTATTGACAGTGGCGAAGTCGTCCTTCCTTGTGAGCAAGAAAGCCGCACTGGCCGTGAGTGAAAATTCGAGGTATATGCAAATAAATAGAGGAGCCGGGTTGCGTGCACATATACGCTGTCGCATTGAACAACTCAATACGAAGCTCCAGCGTCCTCCAATTTCTCTTTTCTTGGCCCGAATGTCTGTACAAGTGTTCTGTTAGGCTGACCTGTCGAACACTGACAGTCATGACGCTCGTCAGGTCACTACACCAACCACAGCTTCGCTATTGAACACTGTAAGTAAATGGAAACTAATTGAAAGCGGCTTCTCTTGTTTACAACATACAGTATGACAGAGAAAATGTTCTAAGGCAAGCGTCTCCTTGAGTTCTGGTAGCTTACGTTTAACGCTGAAAGTTTAGGGGCGCAAAAGCCACAAGAAAAGTTCACTACTCAGTTATTCATTAGCGAGCCTTGAATTGAAAATTAGGGCCCATTATCAAGCGCGAAAAAGCGTGCACCATGCAAGTAGAGTGAACATAGTAACAACTTACTTGAAAATTGTGTTTCCTCATTGATTGGACAAGATTTCTAAATATTTCATGCGGACTGTTCTTATGCACCACGGGACAGCACAAATGGACCGTTAAGGAAAAGTTATGTGGTGCAGCCAGAATCTTAAAACTCCATCACCAGTGCATGTATGGGTTGTCGCCACACTAACCAATATAACTGTGAAATCTAACTGCATTTTGGCTATCGCTGACAAATTGTTTTGTCGGAATGATGGTGTGATCTTTTGAGTGTAACTGAATAATTGTGTCGTACATAAATGAAGAGCTACGTCACACCACAAGTGGTTGTGTAATGGCCATGGTAAACCTCAAGCAATTCACACATATTCAGAAAAGAATGAACCGGAAGTGTTGCCTTGTGCTACAGGACACGTCTGAAGCATCAACAGTGTCAGCGCCAATAGTGCCATCACAGCGACCAAACCACGTGAGTGTCCTATACCGAAATACTGTACATAGTCGAATGCAATATATAGTCCGGAACAGTTCATCCTCAGAGGCTAATAGACACAAGCCAGCGCCAACGGACGCGCACTTAGACTAGCGTCGACGTCGTAAGCTAGACGGCCGGCAACCCAACGTTCAGAAAGACTGCCGAATGCTAGAGGGGCATTGTTTTCTCAGTCATAGAACACACCAACAGCCAACTTTGGTCGTCTGGGCGGGGTTTCTCCAGACTACATCTGCGGTATGCGAATATAGTATATAAGTATAAAGTCAGTATATATGTATATATTTGCTACTAGGTGGGTGCGTATTGAGATTACATTTGGTGTACAATGTTTGGCTATGGACGACGAGGCAGAAGGCAAAGAGAATGACGTCATTTTCTCCCACAAGGAGACCTATTAAAAGCCAAGAAGTACGGCTATTACAACGAAAACTGTGCCAGCAAGTAAAAATTAGCAAGAAAGCCGAGTGGATCACAAAAACAGCAGAAATGGTAGATATTCTTTTAGACAATAGAGAAAAAAAGACAGGACCCATTAGGAGCTCGAACTGTGAGCGACAGGTAAGCGATAGTCATTGTGAGCGTGGAGTATATCAAGAGATGGAAAATGCGTCCGATGACAGCGGAACGTTAGGTGGGTAGCGAAACTACGATACTTTAAGGCATAAAATTTAATAAGCTCGTGGACGGTGAAAGTGCGCTGGAAATCATTCAGGGAGGCTTTCTCGTACTGCGATGAACATAAATAGAATGAGTAGCCGTGAACAAGCCGATCCGGAATATGGAAAAAAAAAACTTGCTTTCCCAGGCATTACCTACAGTGGACTGAGAAAAGGAGTGTCTATGTAGTTGTCGTTATTTTAAGCAAGTCGCTGAGAGACGGACGTCCAAACCGGTCTGATAAAGGGTTACACAGAGGTGCAGAGGAGTGTGCGCACCATCTAACTTTTCCCCAAACAGCGAAAGGGTTCTCCAAGTGGGCTCGAATATTGAATATGAACCACCACTGTTAAACGCCGAAAAATACGCTCACGCAGGTTTTTTTTCAATAATAACGTATTTCGACCGAGATAGTGCACTGCGAAAACTGCGTGTTGTTAAATTTCCACCTTTGCCCTCGGAAAGCTAGAGGTCAATGGAGCAGTGAGCCAGAATTGTACTAGTGATATTGACGCATGCTCCCTCATCATTAGTTGCGATAAACATACCAGCTCGAATGATTATTGGCGCTGACGAGTGAAATTGACAGTCCACCATCGTTAGTTGCAACAAACATATCATCTCCAACACTTGGCGGCGCTGACGTCAGTCGAAGCGGGTTGAAGATCAGAAGTTCAAGCAAGATTAGAAATCAAGCAACTTGGATTAGGTAGGCTTGCCTTAGAACTCGCGGGAATACACCAAATCAGGGAGTGCAAGGTGATATGGGATGGACATCATTTGAGGGCAGGGAAGCTAGCAGCATGATAAAATTTGAGAAGCGATGGAGACAAATGGGGGAGGAGCGTTGGACTAGGAAGGTATTCAGCTACTTGTACATGAAGAATGTCGATACAAATTGGAGGAAGCGAACCAGTAAACTGACTGGTAAATATACATAGAAAACAGCAGGGGGCCAAACCAAAAAGAATTATCGGTTAAGAAGAAGGTAAAGGAAGCTGTGACCAATATGTGGAGAATTGGCATGACTAAGAAGTCTGCACTGGAGATCTATCGAACTTTTAGGCCGGGAATTGTCAAGGAAAAGATCTATTATAATAGTCGAGGTAGTCCTCTACTGTTTCAGGCCATGACGGGAGTATTGCGAACCAAGGCATATCGGGCCAAATACGAAGGGGTGGACACGGTATGCAGTGCGTGTGGAGAGGAACTGGAAACTGCCGAACACTTGTTATGTACTTTAAAGGGCTTCACCTTATAGTTCATGATGATGGCGCAGAGTTTTTCAGAGCACTGGGGTTTAGGGACAGGGAGGGCAAAATAGACTTTTAGCGGGTAGAAATAACTAGAAGCAGGTTATCTAATAGGTGGCTAAAGTGAAGGAACGAGTGAAAATAAAACCCTTCACTGGAAAGTACGAGTCCTCAATCTCATAATTCAAAAAAAAAGATAAATCTAGTTTTCGGTTCACTAAGTAATACGGCTTGGTGGCGTTAGCCATCGCCCGATCTAAAAGGTACAGTCATCTAATCCATCCATTCATCCATGCTGGCAAAGGCCACTTGTCGGATTGTTTGTGTTGATCGTGTTGACGGCTTTACAAGCTGTCTCTGTATGTCACTACGAGAATAAGAGACTTCGTTCACAGATAATTTATAAGCTCGTTTATGGCTTACGTTTCTTTGGCAGATTTCTACTTTTTGAATGAAAAAGTTTAAAACCCAAATACTTTTTTCAAATATAATATTTCTTTTGGTAGACTAGCACTTGTCCACCGTTCTTCTTTCCTGTTTGGTTTGCTTGTGTGCTACACCAAAATTGATAGGTTCGAGCTCACTTGCCTTTCAGCCCTTTTACGTTGCGAAAACCCATCATTCAATTATTTTTGCTTTTGCAGTCATTCCAAAGGCTGTTTTCTTTTGTCCTTGAAGAACAAAATAAATCAACGCGGAGAAGGGGGGGGGGTATCTTTGTGGAGACATTTGACTCTTGCTAACCCTTCAAGCGCCTCTGCGGCTACATTTGCGTGTAATTTTTTCAACGTGCTTTACACAATCGATTGGTGCCTACTCGAACGTCCACGCGTATCGTCACTAATTATACATGTGGAAATAATCGGGCACATGATCCCTGAATCTGACACACATACAAATAGACGAAAAGACATGAAAGAAGAAAGTCACAAAATTTTACCATCTATTGGACATGTTTTTGTGTTTATACAAAAATACCGTCTACAGTTAGGCAGGCCTGAAAGTTTCCCTAATAAAAGCTTGTTTATTTTATCTAATGTTCAAGCTACAGGGTACAATACAGAGGGTGGAGCTATAATATATGTATATATAATAGGCAAAAATAATATCAAACTTGACAAGAGTTACAGAACATATAACCTAAAAGAAATAGGTACACATTTTAATACACACAGTAAATATACAAAGTGATTCGCAGGAGTACAAAAAGAGAAACTTTAGCAAAGGATAAATTTAGGAACTTAATTTGTTAACAAAGCATTTTTAAAGTGTATGGGGTTTTGAAATCTTGTCATAGAGCCAGGAAGCTGATTCCATTCCTTACAAGTCTTGGGTAAAAGGTACAATGAATATTTCGAACTTACAACAAAAAATAAATTCTGCAAATAAAATCTAGTTTCAATTACTGGGTGGCAACTAGAATAAACGAAAATCACTCCTCACCGCACTGGTAGAACGCAAGAAAGCAACCTCCTCACTGGTCATCGCGTAGTATATGCGCTTTCTCATATCTGCTTCAGGGGATTTTGTAAATTGGTTTCATTGAGCTTTAACAGCAAACAAATTATTTGGTAAGTCAGAGATACGCCAGAAAGAGCCACCCACGTGCAGTTGTGTGAACAATGACCCGTAGTTTTGAAATATATGATCCGAATAATGCTGTAAAGTACCTTTATTTACATTGCAGATAGGTCGCAAGCAAACTTAGAAGCTATCAGTAATTTGCATTTACTCAAGTTTTTTCAGTATACAGACTTCATATTCGTTGTTTCAGTATGTCCAAAAGCTCCGGCATTGCGTCCGAATTCTTACGTGCTGAGAAATGCTGCTGATTGGCTGTTTTGCATCTCAAGTATATTTGGCTTGATTTGGTTTTGTAAGACAATGTGATTACTCTTGACTTGCTGCTGCGACAAGCTATAAAAACCGCACGCAGGCTCCAAGTTCGAACTAATCGTTGCGTGTACTGATGCGTTCAAATCATCGGGAGTTTCCCTCCATAGAAATATAACAGCCTGCAGCGATACTATATGGTGTCAGTTCCAACTTACTGTAAGATCGAATCAACCGAGTTCGTATCAACGAACTTTTATTGTAGTGGTATACATTGCAAAGTTCTTTTCCAATTTGCTTTTCTACATGTGTGTCATATAGATAAGTAGGATGCTGTTATTCTGCAGAAAAACTACTGTATGCGCTATTATACTAAACCTTCTTTGAATCAAGTGTCATCGCTTCACATGCTCACATTGGCAATACATGACTTCATTATTAGTTCCATTAGCTGTATTGGAAGTCTGGCCTTCCCACACCGGCAACAGCACCAGAAAAGTAGAAGTCCGCAGTATAGCAGGGGGATAGTTGTGCATCTACGCATTGCGGCCTTAATTCAGTGTGGTAATACTCCCCAGACGTCTGTCCCATATGTGTACTTTCTAATAGTACCTTCATTGCCATATTCTTGGATTGCAGTAGGCAGAAAGGATCTTTTTATTTACGGATACACACAACTTCGAAACGCGGCAATATGCCTCCTCGGAGCAAGCAAATAATTACACTCGCCTAATATCTAGTCTTTTTAACAATTGTTGGACAATTAAGAAGTATTGGTTGCAACAAAACCTACACTATCACTTGATCATCCAAAGTTATTGTTGTGATTTGTCTAAATTGTAATAAAGAACAATTTGCCTTAATCACGTTATAGCCACATCAAGGCTGTAGGTGCGCAGAACAAATAAAAATACCTACATCCTTCAGGGAATTTCACCCTAACGACAATGGCATTGTGATGGTGTCGGCATATTTTTTTTTGTACATCTAGGACAACTTGTGTAAAACATCGTTGGCACAAACGTAAAAGAAGACGAAAAAAGAGATTAACAAAAGCACACAAGTTCTTTAAAGTTTGCCCAACAATGTTTTTCACAGCTACATACCAAATAGCCTGACAGCATACGTTACTGACCAGCAAAACTTGATTACGGTACCCGCAGATGTTTTTGAAACTGCCAAGTGAATGTCCTACACAGAAAACCATGTCCAGCTTGTTTGACACTACGATTTCGGGCTTGCCAGCTGCACAGTTTCCATCAACATAGAAGCGTGTGTCGTCGCACTTGGAATTTCCCTTAAAGAAGTGCGCATTACATCAAATAATATTGTTTACACATATTCATGACAACTTGCAGCAAGCGTCAGGATTCAGGGCCCACATATTGCTGCGAGTCTTCGCAATCCATTCTCCAATATGGAGGTAAACAATGGAAGGAAATGTACTCGAATAAACCTCGATGCAGGAACCCGGTTCTCGAAGGATTTTTGCTCTTTATTTCCTGGAAGCACAAAACCGGCATTTTCTGCGAGTGAATGTGAGAGAAGCGGGACATGGAACACGACTTCCGCGTTTTCGGAAGTCCAATCTAGGCGTTATTTGCGCGCTGGGGTGAACCAGCGAGATTCTTGTCTCCGTGTACAAGCAGCCTCAGCTCGTGAGATTCAAAGCAACGAAACAAAAAGACCAAAGAACTTGCCAAGCACAGCCACGACACAAGCAAAAACGAACAATAGCACGCACGGAAGTAGGAAATACTTGTGGTGCTCACCGATAGGATGAGGCGCAAAGAAGTCATGCCTGTCGAGTACCTAAATATCATCTTGGCTTTCATGTAGAGTATATTGGAAGAAAAATACTATGCCCGCGGGTGGTCGACTGTCTTATAGGTGTTGCATCCAGCTTCACCCCAGCTTGCTAACAGCGAGCATTGCTGTGTATAGCGTACAGTTACAAAAAAGACTATACCAACGTTTTACACTTTTATATGACAAATGTAGCAGTTGTTATTGGTGGATGAAATGGAAGGCGACTATTCCGTTACACAACTGACACTTGCGAGGAAAACACGAAACCAGGACAGGAAAGGCAGGTTAAAATTTTGTTTTATTGACATGTTCGTAAGTTTTTTAAATGCGAAGCATTTCTCGGCAAACATCGGCGACTTTGAGCGTGCCTATCTATCTATCTATCTATCTATCTATCTATCTATCTATCTATCTATCTATCTATCTATCTATCTATCTATCTATCTATCTATCTATCTATCTATCTATCTATCTATCTATCTGTTTATCTATCTATCTAATTATCTATCTATCTATCTATCTATCTATCTATCTATCTATCTATCTATCTATCTATTTATCCTCCGCCTATGTCTTTTAGCTCTCCTGACCGTTTGTATTATATTATGAATACCAAACTTGGTATGGCATAAAGTGACTATATGACGAGCATACTTGACTAGTCAACATAAAAATCATGAAATGTATGTCATGAATGTCATGATATACATTTGATGGTCTTGCTGCTCTTGCGGTAGTTTCTTTCACAGGACATGTTACAAAGCTGGTCTCGTGTGGCATGATTGCATGGCGAACACAAGCGACATTCCCTAACATGAAAATCATGGTATGTGTGTCATACACAAAACTATAACAACATGACTACATGCCACGCTCGTGATGTGCTCTCACCGATTTCGCTGGCGTCACATCTACCAAATTTGGTATTATGGTACGTGAATGGATGACGAAGGTATCTGACTGGTGCAAACATAATAATCATGAGAGGCGTGTATGGTATGTGTGTCATATACAAAACTATAACAACATGACTACATGCCACGCTCTTAATGTGCTGGGGGCCGTTTCGCTAGCTTCACTGATCCGAAATTCGGTATTACGGGACGCGAATGGATGACGAAGATATGAGACTGGTGCAAGCATGATAAACATGAGATGCGTGTCATGTAACAACATGACTACATGCTACGCTTGTGATGCGCTCGCGGCCGTTTCGCTAGCTTCACGTGTAGCGAATTTGGTATTACTTGACGTCAATGGGTGACAAAGGTATGCGACTGGTGCAAACATAATAATGCTTAGATGCATGTCATGTGAGAACATGACCACAGGCTACAGTCAAGGTGGCAATATTGCCACATGGTTTGCTTGGGTGAGATCGAAGAGTGAAAGAAGACAAAGACCACTTCTCTGAGCCACTGCTTGGCTAGTCGACTCAACGAGCCCATTGTATCAAGTTGGTCGTGAGTAACGTGACAAGACTGGTGGGGGTGCTGGGTACAACGTCTCACGATCCACCCGATGCTTCAGACCCCGCCCAGCAGCCGGAACATAAGCCCTGCACCCGTGGACACTCCCGTTCATAGAGTAAGCCGCCGCCAACGAGGCCCAGTGCCTGAGACACCAACCACTGACGCAGCGACTATGACTTCGACACAAGATCCCGTGCTAGCTCCGAAACCTACAATGCCGATCTACTGCACCGTCCAGAACACGCTCATGCCTAGTTCCTTTCACGGAGAGCAGCATGAAGATGTTGACGACTGGCTGAGTGAGTTCGAACGTGTCGCAGCGATCAATTACTGGGATGATGCCGCAAAGCCCTGGAACGTGTAAACTTGTTTAAAAGACGGTGCGAAGACGTTGGTTTTGAACAGGAATGATGTTCTGACATCTTGGCGCTAGTTCCAGCGTCGCCTCCTGGAGGCCTACAGGAGTCCCGACCGCCGCGAACGGGCGGAGCGTGCACTACAATCACGCATACAGATGCCCAACGAGACCGTCTCGATGTACGTCGAGGACATGACACGGCTTTTCAAGCGAGCGGATCCTGCTATGGCAGAAGAAAAACAGTTGCGCCACCTCATGCGAGGTGCGAAAGAACAACTTTTTGCTGGTTTGGTGCGTAGTTCCCCCAAATGTGTTGCAGAGTTCCTTACTGAGCGGCAACAATGGAGCGAGTACTGCACCAACGGTCTGCCCTGTTTGACCGACAAGTGAATGCTGCCTCAACTCCCGGAATTTTCGCCACCCCTGGGAGCAAGAGCCCCGAATGGTTTCGCGAAGTCATCCGATCTGTCGTCCGGGAAGAAATGGAAAAGATGTACGAAACAAGGCAAATCGATGTTGGTTCTATCACCAGTGTCATCCGTGACGAGGTCCAGCAGGTGCTGCACGCCCATCGTTTTCCGCCTATGTCGGTTGATCCGGAAACGGCTCCTGTGTCTACTGACAGTCACCGTCGTACGTTCGCGGAAGCCTTGCGATCTGTCACGCCTCTTTCTGGTCAAGGAGTCCCGACCCAGACAGTGCCGCACGTCCCGATCTAGACAATGCCATGCGTCCCGCTCTAGACAATGGTGCCGTCAGTCGCGATTCAGTCAGTATACCGCGAATGCCCATACCGGCAACTTGGGCTGCGCGGATTTTCCGTCAATTCCCCTCGTCCCCGAATCGGTCAAAGGCCAAGGGATATCGAAGAGTATCTCGCGCAACAGCGTGCACCCTTTACACGACGGCAATCGCGGTCACCATCTCCAAGGAGACCCGCAGCCACTGGGCCACGTTTCGGGGTGACGGCAAGGGAACACTCCCCGAGCCCTCGTCGGCAAAACTGAAGGCAGCGGCCTTCGGAGGCAAGGTCGCTGAGACTCAAAGTGTGGAAGACCTCTCATCGACGCTTGCACGCAACGCCGAAGGCATTTCGTCAGAGAATAATCGCAGTACCGAAGAAACGCCGACATCCACATCTGAACCTCGTGACCGCGTGTGACTCGACGTACCTGTGCTGATTGACGGTTTTCAGGTCAATGCATTGGTAGACACTGGTGCAGACTATTCGATTATCAGCGGGAGGCTAGCGAAAGATCTCAGGAAAGTGATCACGCCGTGGAATGGAACGCGAATTCGAACAGCTGGAGGACACGTTGTAACACCGCTGGATCACTGTACCGCAAGAGTGAAAATTCGTGCGTCAACTTTCGTGCTCAGCTGCCTTGTTCTTCACGACTGTTCGCATCAGCTGATTATTGTCATGGACTTCCTTCGGGAGAACGGTGCCATAATAAATCTCCGTGAGCACATCGTGACCTTCTCGACTCAATGCGCAACAGATCGAGACGCTGATAACTGCCGTAGAGCTGCGCTGCGTGTGGCTGACGACAGTGTGACGCTGCCACCTCGAGCAACTGTTCCCATCGAAGTCACTTGTGAAGACTTCCAAGACGGCGACGTGGTGGCTGAAAGCAACCTATCACTTCTGCTGCTCCAAGGTATATGCGCCGCCCGAAGTGTTGTGCGCGTCCGTGACGGGCAGTCAACGATACTAGTTACGAACTTCAATTACGAGCACCGGCATCTTTTCCGCGGAACCACCCTAGCTTATGGAGACCCTGTGGCCGACGTCATGGAGTGCTTCGTGTCCGAGAAAACACATGAGGATGAGAAATTTCTAGGCCGCATCGACATTAATTCGACGCTGTCAGACGAGAGAAAGGCTGCCCTTCATTACCTTTTAAGAGAATTTCGATCTTTCTTCGCCTCTTCTTCTAAAGTCCGTCAAACACACCTCATGAAGCATCGAATTATTACCGACAATGACGTCCGCCCCAACCTACAGCAGCCATATCGCGTTTCTGCCAAAGAACGCGAGGCTATTCAGACACCAGTAAAAGTGATGCTCGATGACGGGATTATTCAACCATCCAGCAGCGCTAGGTCCTCGCCAGTCGTTCTAGTGAAGAAAAAAGACGGAACGCTGCGAATCTGTATTGACTACAGGAAGCTTATAGCGTCACAAAAAAAAAAGACGTCTACCCGCTTCTACGGGTCGACGACTCCCTCGACAGGTTATGATGCGCGAAGTATTTTTCGTCCATCGATCTAAAGAGTGGCTATTGGCAAATTGAAGTGGATGAACGAGACCGAGAAAAAAAATGGCAGCATATCCACGGAGTGGATGATGGGGAGTGGGGCGAAGCATTCGTCCGTCCATTCGTTCTTGCTTCCGTTCGTTCCTGCGTGCGTCTGTGTAATCGTCCATGCGTCCATCCACCAGCCCGTGCGTGCGTCTGTTCGTCGTCCGTTCCTGCGTTAGTCCATGCATCCGCGCCCTCGTCCGTTCATGCGTCCATCCATGCATCTGTCTGTGTGTCCGTTCGTCCATCTATTCAGTACTCCAAGTACCACCATCTCGCATCTTTTCATCATATATTCTTCATATAGAAGCACCGCCATCCGGCGGACATTTCCAGGACTAAACGGGAGGTGGCACATGCACACTTTCTTACGGCTTGCGCTTCGGGTTTACTTCCCACCTTTAACCACCTCGAGTTCATGGTATATACTATTTCACTGTATTCATGGCTATGCGGCCCAACGCTCGCTAAACCTTTCTAAAACCAAGGAGGTTACACCCAGTGAGTATAACGTAGCAACCTTTTCTTGTGAGATCGTGCTTAATGTACATGCCAATAGCTGCTAATGGTGATCGCAGCGTGCGCGTTACCTAAAGGCCGAATGCTCCTGTCTCTCATTCCCCCTTAGCAGCCATTACCATGTGCATTGAGCACTATGTTTAATTGTTCAACAACGCACAGAAGAAATCTCTCAACGGAACAGGGACCGCTATTTCGGGTATGTGCCACTGGTGGTTACGTATTACGAGGGACACACAAGCCACGCCATAAGGAGCTTCGCACCTAAAACCGCGTTTGTGACTCCAGACGGACTTTACGAATTCCGAGTTCTTCCCTACGGCCTTTGTTCTGCACCAGCCACTTTTCAGAGGATGATGGACACAGTTCTCGCGGGCTTGAAGTGGCAAAGCTGCCTTTTCTACCTCGATGATATGGTCATCTTTTCTGAGAGCTTCGAAGAATATCTGAAGCGTCCGAGAAAGGTTCTGGAAGCCACTCGCACAGCTGAACTCACGCTGAAACCTCAAAAAGGCCATTTCGGTTATGAAGAGCTGAAATTTCTGGGACATGTCATTAGTGCGGATGGAGTGCGACCTGATCCAGACAAAACTGCTGCTGTCGCCGCCTTGCCTGTTCCATCAGATAAAAGAGCAGTACGCCGTTTTCTTGGCTTGTGCGAATATTATCGCCGAGTTATCCCCAACTTCTCGAAGATAGCTGAACCTCTTACGCGACTCACCCGAAATGACGTGCCCTTTACTTGGGGCGCAGAACAAGATACGGCGTTCACAGAGTTACGACAGAGAATGCAAACAGCCCCTGTTCTTGCCCATTTTGATGAGGACGCTGCTACAGAAATTCATACAGATGCGAGCAACGTCTGACTTGGCGCTGTCCTTGTACAACGACACGGCGGCGTTGAGCATGTGATAGCTTACGCCAGTCGTACTCTTTCTCGAGCCGAGACCAACTATTCCACGTCAGAAAAAGAATGCCTCGCAGTCGTGTGGGCGGCGACGAAATTTTGGCCTTAGCTCTACGGTCGTCCCTTCAAAGTGGTGACTGACCACCACTCGCTCTGCTGGCTGGCAAATCTCAGAGATCCATCCGGCCGTCTCGCACGATGGAGTTTGCGTTTGCAGGAGTTCGATATTACGATTGTGTACAGGTCAGGGCGCAAACACGAAGACGCCGACGCGCTTTCTCGAGCGCCTGTGGGAAGCGTGGTCAGCGGCTCCGAAGATGAAGATGCTTTTCTCGGAGTAGTTAGCGACTTCAAATTTATGTCAAAGCAGCGGGCAGACGACGAATTACGCCCAGTCATTGATTCTCTGGAAAGCCGCAACTCTCTGGTCCCTCAACACATTGCTCGCGAACTGTCCTCTTTTTGTCTAAGAGGCATTCTTTACAAGAAAAACGCCCATGGTAGCGACAAAGCCTTCCTACTCGTTGTTCCTACCGACATGCGTGATGAGATCCTCCTTGCGTGCCACGACGAGCCCACGTCAGGACATTTGGGCTATTCGCGAACTCTCGCCAGAGTACGCCAACAGTATTACTGGCCGCGACTATCAGCTAGTGTACATCAATATGTGAAAGGCTGCCATGAGTGCCAGTACCGCAAGTCTCTGCCTGTGAAACCCGTGGGCCTGCTCCAGCCGATCGCACCACCACGGACACCGTTTGACCTCGTGGGAATGGACCTTCTCGGGCCCTTCCCTTTGTCGTCCTCTGGGAACAAATGGATTAGAGTTGCGACAGTTATCTTACTCGTTATGCTGAAACAAAAGCGTTACCCCGTGGCACGGCCTCTGAAGTCGCGCAGTTGTTCATGCACCAAATCGTCCTACGGCATGGTGCCCCGTCATGCGTGATTACGGACAGAGGGACGTCGTTTACAGCACAAATGATGGAGGACATTTTTAAACTGAGCTGCACAAGTCATCGAAAAACAACGGCTTATCACCCGCAATTCAATGGACTGACAGAAAGGCTTAACAAGACCATAGCGGACATGATATCAATGTAGGTGGACGTACACCACAATACCTGGGACGAGATTCTTCCGTACATCACGTTTGCTTACAATACGGCAACGCAAAAAACAACGCGATTTCCGCCTTTCCGACTTGTTTACGAACGCAACATGCGAACCATGCTCGATTCTATGCTTCCGTGCGACCAAAGCAATGAACTTGCTCAAGACGCTGAGAAGTATACTCAACACGCCGAAGAAGCTCGTCAGCTAGCTCGCATAAACACCAGTCACCAACAAGATGCAGACGCACGACGTTACACCCTCCGCCATCGAAATGTCACCTACCACCCTGGGGACCGAGTGTGGGTGTGGATCCCTGTCCGGCGACCAGGTTTATCTGAAAAACTCCTAAGCCGTTATTTTGGACCGTACAAGGTTCTTAGACGAGTCACAGATGTCACCTACGAGGTATTTCCGGATGGCGCAGCGTCTTCTCGTCGACAGCTTCGGCCCGAAACCGTGCATGTCGTTCGGCTGAAGGCCTACTTCACACAGTAGCCCTTGTGGTTTCACGTGCTACGACATGCAGTGACTTTGCGTTGCTGCTGCTGTTTATGTTCTCCTGTGTTTTTATGCCTTTTTATGAAATACCTGCAGGCTCAAGTGCAGGTACCACTGAAATACCTGCAGGCTGTACGCTCACAGCTAACCAAAAATTGTGTCTCGCGAAATCGCGATTTTTGCAGGGGTAAGTAAAATACCAGCGGTAGAGAACATACGCATTCTCGGCCTCCGTATATCTGAGAATGGGTTCAATGGAAAAACTATTAGGCTATTAGAGAACAGCGTCCACCAAACAAGCAGGCTGATCAAACGATTAGCGAACAAAAACTATGGTATGAAGGAACACAACTTAGTTCGTTTAGTCCCGGCTTTTGTAGTCAGCTGCATCGTGTACGTCACCACATATTTTAAACTACACGCAGCTGAACAGAGCAAAACAGATTGCATCAATAGGAAAGCATATAAAAAAGCAACAGGTCTACCGTTAAGTACGTCAAAGGACAATTTCTTGGCTCTAGGGCTACATAACATGCTCGCAGAACTAATAGAGGCCCACACGATGGCGCAGTATCATCGGTTAACCAGAGTCCTGCAGGCAGGCATATTTTGGAAACAATTGGCGTCACGCACAATGTGCTACATGGAGTAAAAAAGGGCATTCCGCGGGAGGCAAGGGGGCATATCGGGGTGCCTTCATTACCCAGAAATATGCATCCTGAGCATCACCGTGCTAGAACGATAGAAAGGGCGAAAAACCTATATAAAAGTTCGGTAACGCCCGGGACGTGGTCTATGTAGATGCAGCAGAATACGAGAATGGCCGAAACAAGGTAATCGTAGCTAGGAATATTAAAAAGAATTCCAACGTCAGCACCAGTGCACGTACAGATAGGGCAGAAGTGGTGGAGGACGCGGCTGTAGCACTAGCACTAGCCTTCACAAAAGCCGAAGTCGTGATCAGCGATTCCAAAATCACAGTTAAAATTATGCCAAGGGAAGGATCTCACCGGAAGCGCAAAGAATTCTGACTAACTTTCGCGACAAGCAGGTAGTTCATACGGGCACCGCTCATTCCTCCCTCCCCGGGAACCAAATGGCGCACGACCTGGCTTGAGAACAGGCCGACCGAACAGGCGCAGCGCGAAGTCTTGGGGCGGAGAGGGACCGCATGATTAGTTATGAAAAGATCAAAAAACACTACATGCTAGAAAGGGTCTGATTCCCCCCGGCACATACCTCGCTCAACGAGCAGCGGGTTCCTGAACGTTCCCGAACCCGGTAACTTTTCACTACGTCTACCCAGAGATAAACTCAAATTTGTGTAAGTTCTGCAATCAAAAATTAAGGGCGGATCTCAATCATATACTGTGGGCTTGCCCCTCAGGAACAGGGCATTATAAAAATAGAGCAATGGAGACTAGTCGGAGACGGCACTGCTAAGCGCAGACCCAGAAGTGCAACTCGACGTCCTTAAGGAAGCCGAGCAAGCCGCCAGAGCGCAAGGACTCATGGCTGCCACCTAGGCGAAGGAGACAATTCTTCCCCATCTTGCGTTTTTTTTCTATTTAATAAAGTTGTTCCCTCCCTTCACGAAATGCGTCCTAGCCTCGATGCTTAGCATAGCAACTGCAGGAACGTTTATTCTTAAAACTCTCCACTTTGCATGTTCTTGGCTACGCGATTTCTTAGCCAATTCTCTTATCTAGAGGCAAAATGCTCGAGACATTGAAACTTCGTCACCATGACGTGGGACCGCATAATAGACCTCACGGGCTACGTAAGAAGGTAGTCGTGATGTACAATGTCGGCTGGCAAGCGTCTTTTTGGTACTAGGGGGAAACACTTGGCGTCAGCGTCCTTTTTATTTTGCCCCCAAAAATGCAGAGAAAATCAGTGTTTTCTAGCCTTTGTTTTAAAGAACGAGGCCTGTCTAATACGCGGTAACGTTGGCATTTTATGAGCGTCTTCGTACGACACAATGTTTTTATTTTCACGTGCCTACCAGTGTTGCTATTCGCAATGTGTCTTTGCATATGTTTTTTGTCGGGTTGAAACATTACAGCATATCTATGGAGTAAATAATTATTATAGGGACGAACTGTTCATCCAACATTCCATGCTTCTCTCCATCCTTTTGCTCTTGCTTCCATCTGTCCGTGCGTCCCTCCGTACGACCGCCTATGCGTCCGTCCGCCCTTGCGCCCATCCGAGCGTTTGTCATCCCGTCCGTCCGGGCGTCCGTAGTTCTGGCCGTCTATTCGAGTGTCCGTCCGAGTGTCCGTACTTTACGCCAACGCGGGTTCTGGCGACCACCGCACCACTGGTGTCACCCACAGTAATTCTTCGTTGCTGTTGAGATTGTGTCTCCTGTTGTCCGTTTTTAGTCGAAGTCAGTATTAGAGGTGCCTGCGCAGCGCCGTGGCTTTGTGCTACATAGTTTGCTCAAAATTCTTGTTTGCTTGTGCTATTAGTAAAGCACAGGACTGCGCTAGCAATATTTTTAGCGAGCCGCCTTCTTATTGTTTAAAGCGGCATAAAACTTCGTGAAACGAGTGAGTTGCGGGACATACGTGGTCGCTAATGGTGCAGACGATTCTCCACAAATTATGTCAAAGCTTTTTTGTTTGCTATTTTAAACAAACATATGTCCCTATATGTTGACTTCCATCCAACAAGCTACTTTACAAGTAATTTCTAAAATAAATATTTATTTGTGTTTTCATTTTTTCTTTGAAGTGAAAGTCATAGCGCCCGTGACAGGTTATCAACGAGCGAGAAAATACAGGAAGCCGCTAAGCTGCGTCGGCTGATTACATTCGGAAGGTGTCAGCGATGTCCTAAATGATAGTTTGAGGGAATGTTCGATTTGAAAAAAATTCGGCAGGTATCACGTACCTGCGATACGACGTTATGCGAAGCATACGGAGGGAAGGTGACTCTGTTGCACACATCATGAAATGAAAACATCGAGCGACACATCATGAAATGACGCTCGATATATGTACGAATGCTGCACATACAGGCATATGTTGAAGAGTAGCAGATGTTTATAAAAGCAGTTGTTTGCACTTGCGCAACGATGCCAACTGGAACATGCGTATTAGCAATACCAGAAGCTGATATGAAGCGCTGATGCTCACGAGGATGCTGGCCCTGGACCCTGCGATGTAAATCAACTTCAGCGCATGGCACCTAACCACAGTTGACGTTAACCCGACGTGACGGCTGTATCAAAGGAGTGTATATGTAATGTTTATATGATTGGGTAGGCAGCGCTGCCACCACTATTGACGTTTCACGAAGATCATTGCCTATTCGGAAAGTAGTTCCGAGACACGGTGTAGCATTGCGGTAAAATTCTTCAATGCCACGCAGAATGCTTGGGTTCGATTCAAGCTGTGACCCTGACATTCATTCTTTGCAATGATTGGGTCGACACTACAGATGTCGAGCATTCTCACTTGAACGTTCAAATAGCCCATGTATGTTCCTGTCGTAACTGGGTAGATACTAAGTGTCAATCACGTGTAGCACATACCCACATACCAGTGGCACATACCTGCCCGTGAGTATGTGCCACTGTCTGGCGGGAAGTGTTTGACGATGTACCCGATGGCATTTTGACATTATTCATGTCTTGACCAGCGCATCATATTCGTCAAACCATCTTACCCTTCCATGCTAATTTTGGTTCGCGCCAAGTTATGGGCGTGACCACGAGAGCATCCAAATGTAAGCTGCTAGATAGATAGATAGATAGATAGATAGATAGATAGATAGATAGATAGATAGATAGATAGATAGATAGATAGATAGATAGATAGATAGATAGATACGCTCACAGTCGCCGAAGTTCTTTAAGAAATACGCGGAAGAGAATAGACGGCTTCCTTGGTAATTTTGTTGAGGTGCCAATAATCAATGCAGAAACGCCAGCAGCTGTCTTGCTTTATTACTTAGACAATTTGGGAGCACCGAGAGCTTGGCTATTGTTCGATTATTTTGTTCTCCAATGTTTTGGCCACTTCTGAATGCCTGCTCGTTCTGAGGTGGACCCACGGTGAGGCCGACAGTGGTTGGGCGCAGAGTCACTAGGTTTAATTGGCTGCTTGAAAATATCAGTCTGGCCAAAGGAACAGTCACAGATACCAGAAATATCACCGTAGGGGGCCTACATCCATGTTCTGTCAACAAGGGCCGTAAGAGGAACATATTCGACATTTACTTCTGTGAGAGAGTGGTTTGTGGGCAGCGTCAGTAGATGATTTCCCGGCGTCGTTGATATTACAGGTTTACCTTCATAAGCTGAAATATTGAGTTTTGTTTCTGTAATCGTCCATAGAAGCACGGCGAGGATAAGCACCGAGGCTGCGGAGTGGGATTAGTTGAAGCAGCAACGGGGAGCGGGAGTAGGGCGGCCGGACAAAGGGGCCAAGGTCAGTACAATTAGACCTCCTGTAGAACGAACACAGTCGTATATGAATAAGCGTCATGCATAGACACCTCATTGATACTCTCAAAAACATGGTTACATTAATTATGTAAGATAATAAGATACACCCAAGTGGCCCACAGGGGAGAAATGGGGAGGAACTTGTGAGAAGGCGGCGAGTAGAACTTGGATGGTGCAGCGGCTGGGTACCTAGAAATGGTAAGGCGCATAAAGTAGGGTAGTTCTGGCGTGGTTGGATGACCAGTGACGACAGCAATAACAAGAAACACAGCCACGTTGATGGCAGGTAAAGCAGATAGGCTGGTCGTCAGGAGTTCGCCATTCCGTAGGTTACAGAAGGGCAGGGAAGTAGGAGATCGGTGAGCGTTACCTGAGGAGTAAGGGCATACGTTAGGGTGAGTCAGGGGACACGCTGATGGAAGACTATGATTTGAACGCCTGTCTGATCACAGCCTAAATAGAGGCTACCGATGGCTGTGATGGGTCAGTGACTTGGGGGGTGAAAATAAGCTGTTAATTGGGAGCTGGACAGGCATCTTCAACTCCCAATGAACAATTCTGGTGACGTGGTCGTAGGGTGGTGGCTGGCGACCGGCTTTACACGACGATTTTGGGGCCATGTTGGGTAATCGTGTGAATTCCTGCGTGATACAGTGGCTAATGGCATGTTCAAACCACTGGCACTTTTTATTTAAGGCACCATCTACGATGCCATCTACGATTTAAGGCACCATCTACGATGCCTTGAACACATGCGATGTCTTCTTACTCTCAGGTATGTGTTCGTCAACGAGGCGAACATTGATTATACGCGTCCGTCGTACAATTTGGTAGATGTCTGTGCCTGAGTAGCCAACTGATTCCGCGTGTTCATCTGCCGTGCTTGTGGTGTTGCCTAAAAGGTCACGAATAATCTCAATGAAATTGTTTCAGCTTGTAAAGTCGGCTTTATGCGTCTTTAACCACACCATCGGTGGGCGATCAAGGTGAAAAAGCACATTGGCGAGCATGAGTGTCGCGTCGCACCTATGGCCGGCGCTGATACGTTCGTTAAACCACTTCTCAAAGTCAACGCCTTCTTGTCCGGAAAATACGCCAGAATCAGGAGCAGGAGGTAGGCAAATGGGAATAGGAATCACAGTAGAGGTGGGTGGTGCAGACTATGTTCCTTCCACCTGTGATATGGTTGGAGCCGCGATGATACTGCCGCTGTGGAGCTTTGTAAAGGTACAGGGAAGAATTAGCAGCTGCACCACGAATATGTTACGCAAAATAAGACGAAACGTGACTATTTGCGAGTGTATTGACACCGATTAAGACGAAGCATAGTACGAACACTGGGCAAGCCAGTCCTCTTCATCGTGTTCTCAACGCAAAACGGCTCACCATTCACGCGCTAGCTATACAGAAATATATAGTGTCTTCTTAATGTGGGTGTCCTAAAAATGCTCAGGAAGCCACAATAGCTTCATCTTAACTTCTGTGGGCTCCAGCAAAAGACATCGTGGACATCTTCGGGCACGAGACATCGTGGGCTGTTCACAAGAATTTTACGCCGTGTGACTGCTTTCGTCCACGTTGATGCACACGTTACCATTCGTACCTGCGACAACTGAAAGTTTCTTATTGAGCTGATTTCCTTTAGGTTGATAACATTCCGAAGAGCATCTTTGAAGTCTTGAGCGCTGCAAGGGTGACCAGCCAAGCCCGCTGCTTGTGAATACAGTAAAATTAGCTTCTTAATGCAGTTAAAGTAACTTTCAAGCTTTACCAATACACGCGTCTTTTATAAATTCTGCACAATACAACATGAACGTTCGCCGTAATACGAGGTACAACCGTACATTGTGATCGGAAGTCAGAACATGTATCATAATTTTATAGTTTGAAGCCAGTCAACCACTACAAAAGGTCCACACGCTCTTACACCCTTAAGGCCACGTAGTGGGCGCATAGATAGTTCAAAAAGATTTCACACACAACGTGTTTGAAGTACGCAGTATCAAAATATTGCTATAGCGTTCAACTCTTAAAGGCGAATCATAAGGGTCCTCCAGTTTTTGCTTATATCTTTCTTTTTTTTGCATGACCCATGTGTAGTTACTATAATTTTGAAACAAACTGTATTCGCTCGTGTTCTGATGCTATGTTTTTTCTCTCTGACACGTTATGAAGAAAACTGCGGCTATACTCCTGTGTCAAATCACACATCTGAACTCCCAAACAAGTGACTGAACCTTATGTTTTTGGCACATTCATGCTATACTGTTTGAATAACTTATGTCCTCAAACTGGTGTAGCTATGAGTTTACCGTAGAGTTTAGTGGCGCTCTTTGAAACATGGACAATAGGGAGAAAGAGATGACACTCGCTCCACTTGCAACTAAGCCTATTTCAGAAAACTACTTCATATATATACACTCACACTTACCCTGAGTGACACGAAAATGTAATGACAGGCATTGAAAACTTATCTAATATGAAATTTTCTGCACTTAACGATAAAATAACTACGGCACGTGCAGGAATGAGCTCGAGAGTTCATAAAGTTTTTACCCACTAAAGCTATAAAGACTAAGCAAGTGCAGCCTATACAATTTAAAAAAATAAAGGCGGCAACATAAAAAAAACTGTAAAAATGTACAATTCATGATAATTTCCAAGGTGATCAAATTGAACCTATGCGTGGTCGACATGGAAGGCAGCAACAAGAACCAGCGTTAAAATTGTGATACTGCACACTTTCAAAGAAACCCCTACCGTTAAGTGGCTGCCCGATGACTTAAGAAAACCAATAATTGACAAACGTAGCAGTATTTTTTGTTTATGTGAAATGATTAAGCTATTTCTCTGGTTAGTTGATTTCTGTGATGAAAAACCACTGTGATTCCATCAAATAGGTGCAAACAGCCACACTTAGAGCAGTTGTACTTAAGGTGGGACTAATTATTTGTTTCTAAAGATCTATGCTTCAACAACCAGCTGTTCAGACACCGACCAGTCTGGTGAATGGTAAATTTCCCACACAGTAGGAGTAAACAATATATCAGGGATAATTTGCATCTAACCAACTATGTTTTATGATTTATTTTGCATATGCTGACATTAGCCTTTTTCGTCGTCGAAAGTTTATGGTCCCATTTGGCACATACTTTACCAAACCTGTTGGGTGGCGAAATAAGTGCTGGTAGGCCCGACCTTTTACCTGCGTTTATTAAAGTTGTGCTTCGCGATGCGCATATGGTTAAAACAGTCCTTTTTTTTCTGTCGTAGTTTGTTTATAGTATTGCATTCTTACTGTTATATATATGGCCCTTGTTCGCAACCCTGACGAAGACCGGTCCGCCGGTCGAAACCGTTGGTAATAAAATTAAGATAACCACTAAGTTGTGTTTTTTCTCTTCCCAAGTACGTTTGGCTCATTGGAAAAATTCTTCTGTATATATATATATATATATATATATATATATATATATATATATGGGAAGAGAAGACAGACAACTTAGTGGTTGTCTTAATTCTATTACAACGGTTTCGACCGGTCTACCGGTCTTCGTCAGGGTTTGCAAACTTGTGATATCGACATGGTGGTGCAAAAAAGAAATGGGAGAGAGCTACAAATTAGTGTTGTCCTACAGTGGTGACATGTGCTGTACCGAACAGTTATCTTCGTCTTATTCGCTGGAGCGAACCAAAAAGAACCAAAAAAAGACAGAAAAGATAAAAAAAGAAAAAGAGAAAGAAAAGAAGAAACTAGGGGTAGCAGGAGAAAGAGTGAGCGAGATAGGGTGGCTTCCGCGACGCGTCTTTGAAGGTCACGGAGGGACATTGTGGGTTAGCTTGGGTGGCAGGCAATTAACTGTAGGAAGACGAGTGCCCGATTTGGCCCCTTCTGTGGTCAGTTACAAAAAGGAAAGGAGCAGGTGTTTCGTTTTCGCTGAAACTATACTGACACATTCCATATGGGGGCGGAGGAGGGGGCACATTTCAGAGCAAAGATTGTGAAAGCACAAAAGGCTGTTTGGAAAGTAAAGCCGACATCTAGGGCGGGAAGGCACACGTTGTCATTGTGACTGCGTGGTTGTCTCCAGCCCTTTTGTACCACTCCATGAAGCACCTGTGGTTGAAATAGACTGGTGCTATACATACACACACACGCACACACACACCACACATATATATATACACGAAAAACGAGCTCTTAAGTATACACTTGTTTCCCTTATTCATTAATGAGGATCTCGTACTGGCAGCCTTGGTGCCGCTAGGTTGTATACGGGGGACTATTGGTCAGCTGCCAGTTAGTAATAAGGTCACGTGCTACGTGACGCCAAACAGGCTCATAAAGAGTGTACCACACTCGCCGCCATGGGTACTAGTGGCGCTGACTGACACTCCCACGTTTAAAATTGACATAGATACCCAATAAAGTGGCTGGGGGATAGCTGTCGTGGTAGCTCAAATGGTAGAGCATCGAACGCGTTATTCGAAGGTCGCAGGTTCGGATCCTACCTACGGCAAGTTATTTTTTCGCCCACTTTTCTTTCTTCTGATTTACATTACAACTGGCCTAATAACTTCCCCTATACCTTTCTTGCCATTATTGTCTGTTAGATCCATTATTATTGTGTAATATTAATATTCTGTAATATTTATCAATGGTGTGTTAACAATCATCTTTATATGAATCCCTCTAAAACTACATTTGTGGTGTTTTCATCCGAACAGAACACATTTTCCTCACCAGTTTCCGTATCTCTTAACAACCATATTATTTCTGTATCGGATCATGTGAAGTTCTTAGGCGTAATACTAGACAAGCATTTGAAATATAACTATCATGTACTCTCAATATTAAAAAAAAGCTTCTTTTGGCATTCATGTTCTCAATAAAGCCCGCCCTTATTTTCAGTAACGCATTATTTTATCATTCTACTATGCATATATTCATAGCCATCTTTCCAATTGCATTTCATCCTGGGGTAATACATATGCCAGTCACCTGGAGCCCCTTCTACATCTTCAGAAACGGGCACTACGTCTGATCGCCTTCGCTCCATTTCAATCGCCTTCTACGCCACTCTTTATTTATTTTTCCGTGCTTCCAATTAATCTTTTATTCACTTTAAAGTTAGCTATATTGATGTACCGCCTCATTTATCATGGTCTATGTGTTTCAGGGCTATCCACACAACATCTTGTCAATACTAATAACACAAGGTTTTCAGCCTGTCACAATTTCCTTCTCCCTAAAGTGCGTAGCAATTATGGAAAACTAACTCTTAAATTTACAGGTGTATCCGTATGGAACAACATACCACTTGAAATAAAGTCATGTCCCACATTCTATTCGTTTCGCAAAATGTTTAAAGAGTACCTAATCACAAAACGTGTTTTCTAAACTCTGCCGTCGTACCTTACTCCTAATTTTAGTATTTTTTTACTCACTATACCACTTGCTGTTACACAGAACTTTTCTTGCCTTGTTTTTATGAAGTTTTAACCATTCTTTGTTTAATTCGTACAAAGTGTTTTTCACTGCTTGCTGCATTGTTATCGCACTTGACTTATTCTCTAACGGAGGTCCCCCAGACAGTTTTCTAACTTCGGGACCTCCTCTGTACTGTAGAATTTAATTCAAGTAAATGTATGCATTCCTGAAATAAAATATTTTATATTAATATCTAATTTATATTAATGACCTCTCCTGCCACAACAAATCCAGAATTCATTTATTTGCTGATGATTGCGTTATTTCTCGTGAGGTAAATAACATAATTGATACGTGTACTCTTCAATCAGACCTTAACACTGTTGATAACTGGTGCCGTACATGGTTAATGGAATTGAACATAAACAAATGTAAAGTCATGCGCGTGTCCCACAGTGTTTGCAGTCAATTTACTTACTACTTAAACGACATACCTCTTGAATCTACTAACTCGTACAAGTACTTAGGCGTCCACATAACATCCAATCTCTCTTGGGCAATGCACGTCGAACAAATAATCAACAAAGCTAACCGTACGCTTGGGTACCTACGCCGTAACTTTTCCAAAGCTCCATCTTCATTGAAATTAGCCCTGTACAAAACATTAATACGACCTAACTAGAATATGCCTCTTCGATTTGGGATCCCAGCCACATTAATTTAATTACATCGCTGAGCTAGTTCAGAATAATTCCACACGCTTCATATTATCGTACTACAATCGCACTGCCAGTATATCTGCAATGAAAAATAATCTGTCCCTGCCTACTCTGTCACTTCGAAGAAAAGTTCCCGCCTATCAACTTTTCATAAATTGTATCACCACCCCATCTTGCGCGACGACTTATTTTGCACCCCAGTATTTTTCCAACCGTGTCGATCACCGTCACAAGGTTGGAATTATCACCTATCGTACTAACACAGCTGCGCAGTCGTTCCTGCCTCGTTCTTCTCGCGAGTGGAACCACCTATACTCGTACTAACGCTGTATTTTCCCTCCCCACCATGTACCATGTGTATTCAATGTAATCCTCTCCCCTCTGTAATGCCATTGGCCCTGAGGGTATTATAAATAACTAAATAAATAATAATAAATAAATAAATAAATAAATAAAAGTTTGATTGATTTGAAACACAAAAAACCAGCCCTTAAGTGTACACTTGTTTCCAATAATATATATATATAATATATATATATATATACTATATATATCTATATATATATTCATTTACACTCTGCTCAGGATATCTCTGTATCTCTACCTTTCATGATTACAAGAGGACTCGTCACGAGAGAAATGTAACAAATTGACGTGGTTAAAATTTAGACGTTGTGGAAAAAGAAAGAAATTGTCGCAAGTATAGCTCAAGTAAGAATGTGGAAGAGAAAGAAAACGTAAAAGAAACATTACGAAAAAAGATACGCAGCCGACAGGATTCGAACTTGTGCGGGGAGAGCCCAATGGATTTCGAGTCCACCGCCTTTACCACTCGGCCACGACTGCCAGACGGCAAAGGCGCAAAGTCAAGCGCTGTGATGGCGCCACACCAGTGTAGCACAAAAGCCTGCACGACGTACGTAACGAAACAACGGCCTGGAGCCTGCGTAGAAAATCTTGGCGCCACTCCTGTGCAGTGTGCGTACTTTCATCGTATATTGATAACGCGAACAGAAAATAATACAACTGGCTGTGCTACTTAAATGCGTGAAGGTGTGAGTGTGTGAATACTCCCTAGCGGCGGTGCCTGAAGTGGGTACCCAGTCAGATCCAAAAGTGTACTGCAACCCGTTTCCAAGTAACGATTGAATGGCTTCACAGAAGGAGTTTACTGCATCGTTTGTTTGTTTGTTTGTTTCCCTGAGATGATGGCTCATACCCACTCAGAGGGATTGGCCAAGAAAGTGTAGTGCAGTTTTTCTGTGATCATTTTAACTATGTGTAATGAATTGGTATTATAGTAAGACTAATGTAAAAAACAACATGAAAAGAGCAAACAAAAAAAAAGTCAAGTTGAGCAATTTTGAGATTTCAGTTGTAATGATTACCACTCAGCTGCGTCTACTACACTCTGCCCTGGGGAGTAATAAATAATATTTTTTTCATTGAAGATCACAAAGGTATACGCTTGGTTGCCTGAATATAATCGCAAACGGCATTGAAAGCATCCCTGTGGCAATGTCCCAAAACTGAGGCACCACAGCTTAGCGCCGTTTCCGCCGTCAATCTAATGCCTGTTTTCAGAAATGGCATAACTAGTAACCTTTTTCGAAGTATAGCGTAGCGGCGACAATACAAAACATAATGATCTAGTGATTCCATTTTTCCGCAGAATGCGCAGACAGTGATGTTATCTGACCAGCCCTGTGTAGATACAGGTTTAGGGGGGGAACGTGACATCCAAATTTAGTAATTAAGACTTCGAGCTTTCTGGAATGGCTCCAGTGGGGTTGCCATGGCAACATGAGGTGGTTATATTCTGTTCATGTAGTTACTTTTTCTATCGTATCAGTGGAGATTGCTGATTTTCGATATCTTATTGCCGTGATATATTCAACATCTGGCAGTAGGACCAAACTGGCCCCATCAAGTGCGGCTCGTGCTAAGGAATCGGCCAATTCATTTAATCTTAATCCACAGTGTGCCGGAACCCATAGTAACCTCAGGAGTCTCAACTGCGGGGGTTATAATGTTTTGAATGTGCTTAGAATTCGAGAGTTCTCTGAAGCTGTCAGAGCTGCACAAACTGAAAGAAAATCCGTCATTACTGCATTGCGAATATTGTCCTCGTTCACCTTCTCTTGTGGCTCATACCCACTGTGAATTGTTGGCCAATAATTCAGTGGTCTTATAAGATCTTATTCAATTTTAGAGCAATGGAGGATATAGAATAAAATCATTACAACTTTAAAATGAAATTTTGGTGCCTACTCATACATACCAAATATAAAGCCTTTTTATTGGTAATAGATAATCAATAAAAGCAACGCTGTGCAAATTCTTTTCATCCATGCAGTTCTAACGAAGTTCAAGAGACTTGTCGCACGCTGTTATTGCTTTCTTTGTTTTTGCAACGAGCACGCCAGAAGCGAAGCAGGGCATGGGGGAAAAAGTTACGTCACACGCACGTCATTACTTCAAGACTTCTTATTTTCATTTTTTTCCGTGATCGGTAGCGAGCGCGCGGGCACGTGGCGGCCTTCGCAACTATAAACAGCTGACGAGGTCCAATGGCCGTGGATTTGGGTATATGACATCATTTGTAGAAAAAAAGAGGCAACGATGACTAGCTGACTTTGAAAATCTATAGTAAATTCCAAGCCCCGTGTTGTGCCTTAATGTACGGCTCGTGTGTTTTCGATCGGAAGCCTTGACTATACCGATCGACGACGTTTTCTCATAATGCTGAAGTGTTGCACGTCTCCTTTAAAACTATGTTCCGAATTCAGCATTAAAAAGCTAAAATTGCTGGTAATCTCCTCAATGTGCAACTATGTGATGTAGTCACTTTCGATTTGCCAGCGTTGGAATTTACGCTGGCCGAATCTAGTTTACCACGATACACGGGTTAACATGCAATCGTTCTTTCTTTTTTACTGGCATGAACCAAACTACACGACCAGGCACTTCCTTGCAGCCACTCAAGTGTGGTGGATATATGTACCTTTGGCAACAATTGTTTAACTCATTAATTTGTTAATAATTCATTTATTATCTGTCTCGCACACAAATACTCTAGAAGGTCGAAAAAGAAAATGTGTGTGTGGGAGGGGGTGGGAGGCTTTGAAGGCCTAGATTTTTCTGAGTTTTGCGAACGTGTGCCCCTATGAAGGGGACTTATTAAGTCCACCTGTAAGCTGTACTCCTACTTCTATTACGCACGCAGACCTGCCACCACCTCCCTCAAACGATTCTGGAACTGCCCCTTCACACAAGCACGCACGCACAAACGCACACGTGTGTGTGGTAGCGCTCTAAAGCCGTAACGTTCACGTTGATTAGATATCATTATCGTAATTACGATAGCTAAGAGAACACAAGCAAGAAGGTGCGCGACATCGAAGGGATAGTTGTTTTTTTCTAACTAGCAGCAGTGCTAACTAAGGGCGCGCTTTGTATGCAGTAAGTCCTAGAGTTACCATCCCACATCCTGGCGAAACTCACGATCATCCAGGATGTGTCTTCAAACAATGAACAAACGCAAGCGCGCCCTCTCAATAGGAGGCCACATGGAACGCGATGGGTCATACACAACAATGAACAGGGAACTACTCCTAAAGCTAACAGTGCATTAAAATTAAGTTACGTTCGCAAAACCACTGAGAGGCATGAACGGTGAGATATATCTTTGACTGAATGGTTTCTTCTATGTCGCTGTCCGAGCCATTGAACTCTCACAATGTGATGATTTCCAAACTTAATTGACATATGACCACTCCTCGCCATACAGCTTGACAGAATATAGGATATATCGCGTTAAAGAAATAAATAAACTAAACCGTGCTTGTAACTCAAGACAAGCTATCACCGAGACTGGCACGTGTCTTTGACGTAGCTCTAAAAGCACTCGTGTGTTTTGAAAAGAATTATACCCACGACTAAATGCTATCACCAGAATACAGAAGGCCCACGAATTTATAATTAATCACGTCGCGAAATGGTAAATCTCAGCGAATAACACACAATAGAGACAGTCAATATCAAATGTGAGTCCCACTGTATGGGATGACGACTATGGGCGTGCATATGAATTGTAGCAAGCAGAGCTTTGTCCTTTATAAACAAATATGTAATCATTCATGTCACGCTGTCTACGTATGGATAGATGTACATTTTAACACTTTCAATGATATATGACCGAATCACCCCAGAACCTTCACGGAACACGGATGTCAAGCCGTAAAAATGAATTATTTTCTTCACGGGCGTCAAGAAGCTTCACGTGGCAAGTTTTAGAGAGCTTTATCAGGTCGATGTAACGAAAATTACGAAAAACAAAAAGGAGCTTTTAGAATGTGCGGCATCGGAGCGATTTTGAGGCACTAAAGTTACGCCGCAAGTTCAAACAATGATGAAACTTTCACTCTCATTTTACCTCCCTATGGCGAACAAATGGTGGATAAATTGGCGGCAACTGAGTTCTCAAATAATATTTTGTCAGTATAAACTTACTTCTTGTTAGATGTTACACAGCCTCTTTTTTACTTACTGTTCCTCTCGAACGATACTTCCTAGCCCGAATCATGTTAACGGCTAGCTCATTTTTTAAATTTTTAGTGTTCAGGCTCACGCTCTCATAACTCCATTTTTGTGTTCGAGAAGTACCATAAGAAAAAAGGAAATCGAGGCTTACTATTTATAATGGGCGGACGAGGCTTTAACATCCTAGAAAATATTTAACCGCGGTTAGCGAAGAAATTTATTCATTCACGAAAGTGGAACCAAAAGTTCACTTGTCAGGATATGTGGCATGTCGGTAAAATGCTTGCTAAGCGAATTCTCTGTTATGGTCGCCAGAATATCGCTGTGCTTGTTAGCGAAAGTTCACGAACACGAAACACTCGTCAAAGGTCAATGAGCGGCGGATATATGCAAACTAATAAAACATGTTTTCGCGAGGAGGTCTCTACGAACCGTTGCGAACCATTACAACACCACATACGAAGCAGAACTCACGCTCAAGGCGCCATCTTCGCGCAGTGCGTCGAGCGAGAAACGGTTGCCGTGATCCGCACAGTCTTATGCTTGCGCCGGAACGGTAGTTCTTGTATCGCTCGCACAGCCGTCGGATCTGTTCAACCTCAACTACGGTTGTTTCCCGATTTCTGAGGGTGAACTATACTGTGTATCAAGCTGTCGGTGTACGGATGTGGGTGGCCACGCAATTCCAGAAAGTCGTCATCTTGTGCTGATAGCGCTGTCCTATCACCACTGGTATTTGGTTGCTGGGGAAGGAAGGAAGGAAGGAAGGAAGGAAGGAAGGAAGGAAGGAAGGAAGGAAGGAAGGAAGGAAGGAAGGACAGACAAAAGGAAGGAAGGAAGGAAGATATGTAGGTAGGTAGCTGGGTAGGTAGGTAGGTAGGTAGGTAGGTAGGTAGGAAGGTAGGTAGAGGTAGGTAGGTAGGTAGGTAGGTAGGTAGGTAGTAATAGTAAACCTTGATTTTTTTCTTTTGTTTTGGTACTTCTTGAAAACAGAAATAGAGTTCATTAGCGCGTGAGCTTGAACACTAAAAATTAATAAAAATAAGCTAGTGGTTAACATGATTCGGGCTAGGAAGTATCGTGTGAGAGGAGCAGTAAGTAAAAAAGAGGCTGTGTAACATCTAAGAACAAGTAAGTTTATACTGACAAAATATTATTTGAGAACTCAGTTGCCGCCAATTTATCCACCATTTGTTCGCCATTGGGAAGTAAAATGAGAGTCAAAGTTTCATCATTGTTTGAAATTGGAAACAAAGCAAATTGCAAACATCGGAACCTCAAAGTCGCTCCGATGCCGCACATTTAAAAGCTTCTTTTTGTTTTTCGTAATGTTCGTCATATCGACCTGATAAAGTTCTCTGAAACTTGCCACGTGAAGCTTCTTGACGCCCGTGAAGAAAACAATTTATTTTTACGGCTTTACGGCTTGACATCCGTGTTCCGTGAAGGTTCTGGGGTGATTCGGTCATATATCATTGAAAGTATTGAAAAGTACACCTATCCATACAGAGACAGCGTGACATGAATGATTACATATTTGTTTATAAAGCACAAAGCTCTGCTTGCTTCAATTCTTATGCATATGTCCATAGTCGTCGTCCCATTCAATGGGACTCACATCTGATATTGACTGTCTCTATTGTGTGTTGTTCGCTGAGCTTTACCTTTTCGGGACGTGATTAATCACAAATACGCGGGCCTTCTGAACTCTGGTGCTAGTAATTAGTCGTGGGTACAATTCTTTTCAATCGACAATGATGGCGCAGTGGTTAGAGCAGCCACCTCGCATGCAAAAGATCCGTGGTTCAAATCCCGGCGCAACGCAGTTCCCAACCGGATAAAAAAATCAACGTTGTGATGGAAATGCATAACAAGGCCTGGGGTGTGGCCTCACCGGTAACCACCGCCGGGAATGCACTCCCTCACCATAGAAAGATTGACCAACCTAATGCAGTATCTGGCCACTACCTCCCACATGCATACGTCCAATAACTCATGACCCTCAGTCCCCAGCAGCTGCGAAGCAACTGACCATGGCGGTGGTCAGATCTACAACGCAGAAGAGGGTGCTAAGAATCTCTGGATCCGGACAGGTCGCCATTGAAACCTGAACTTGGCAACGTTTAAGGCTAAAACCTTATCTAGTCAGGGAAGTCTAGCTGTACTATTTGAGGAGCTAGATGGTGTTAAATGGGTTATAATAGGGCTCAGTGAGGTTACGAGGACAGATGGGGCTTATACGGTGCTACAGAATGGGCATGTCCTTTGCTATCGGGGCTTGGCTGACAGAACAAAACAGGGAGTGGGGTTCCTAATTCACAGAAAGGTAGCTGGCAACATAGAGGAATACTATAGCAATAATGAAAGGGTGGTAGGTATCGTAAATAAACTGAATAAGAGATACAAGATGAAGGTGGTACAGGCTTTCGCGTCTCAGCAACCATGATGGCGCTTCAGTTTAAATCTTCTATGAAGACGTGGAATTGGAAATAAGTAAGGTAAAAACACAGTATACAATACTGATGGGAGACTTTAATGCAAAGGTAGGGAAGAAGCAGGTGGGAGACCAGGCAGTAGGAGATTATGGCATCAGTACTAGAAACGCCAGAGGAAAGCTACTAGTAGAATTCGCAGAACGCAATAATTTACGGATTTTGATTACCTTCTACCGAAAACGAGGAAACTGCAAGTGGACATGGAGGAAGCATAATGGCGAAAATAAGAACGAAATAGACTTTATAATAGTGCACACCTAGGCATCGTGCAGTATGTGGAAGTGGTTCGCAAGGTACAATGCAGTGACCATAGAATGGCACGGTCTTGAATTCGCCTAGATTTGAGGAAGAAACGACAGAAACTGATACGCAAGAAGCCAATCAATGAGCTACCACTGAGAGGGAAAGTACAGCAATTCAGAGTCTCGCTTCAGAACAGGTACTCGGCTCTTAGTGAGGAAACCAACCTTAGCATAGATACAATGAATGATAATGTGACGAGTATCATCACGGAGTGTGCAGTTGAAGTAGGAGGCAGGGTAGTTAGACAGGACACTAGCAAGCTTTCCCAGGAAACAAAGAATCTCATTAAGAAGCGTCAAATCATGAAATTCTCAAGTACAACAGACAAAATAGAACTGGCAGGGCTATTTACAAGGGTAATTGCTAACAGAGTAAAGAAAACATTAGAATTCAATCAACCAAAGGAACCAGCGGGATTTCTAAAAGGCTACTCAACAATCGACCACATTCATACTATCAATCAGGTAATAGAGAAATGCTCAGAATGTAATCAACCACTATACATCGCCTTCATTTATTACGAGAAGGCGTTTGATTCAGTAGAAATATCAGCCGTCATGCAGGCACTGCGGAATCAGGCCGTTGATGAAATATATATAAACATCCCGGAAGAAATCTGCAGGGGAACAACTGCTACCATAGTCATTCATAAAGAAAGCAACAGAATACCAATCAAGAAGGGTGTAAGGCAGGGGGACACAATCTCCGCAATGCTATTTAAAGCGTGCTTACAGAAGGTTTTCAGAAGCCTAGAATGGGAACAGTTAGGGATAAGAGTTAATGGAGAGTACCTTAGTAACCTGCGCTTCGCCGATGACATTGCATTGCTGAATAACTCAGGGGACCAATTGCAACTCATGATTACGGAGTTAGACAAGAGAGCAGAAACGTGGGTCTTAAAATTAATCTGCAGAAAACGAAAGTAATGTACAACAACCTCGGAAAAGAGCTGCGCTTCGAGATAGGTAATAGTGCACTTCAAGTTGTAAAAGACTATGTTTACTTAGAGCAGGCAATAACCGCGGAGCCAAACCGTGAGATTGAAGTAACTAGAATAATAAGAATAGGGTGGAGCACATTTGGCAAGAACTCTGAAATAATTACAGGTAGATTGCCACTATCCTTCAAGAGGAAGGTATATAACAGCTGCATCTTGCCGGTACTTAGCTACGGAGCAGAAACCTGGAGACTTACAAAGAGGGTTCAGCTTAAATTGAGGATGACGCAGCGATCCATGGAAAGAAAAATTGTTGGTGTAACCTAAAGGGACAAAAGGAGAGCAGAGTGGATTAGGGAACATATGGGGGTTAAGGATATCATAGCCGAAACCAAGAAGAAGAAATGGACATAAGCCGGGCATGTAGCGCGTAGGCAGGATAACCACTGGTCGTGAAAGGTAACCAACTGAATTTCCAGAGAAGGCAAGTGGGTTAGGGGGAGACAGAAGGTTAGGTGGGCGGAAGAGATTAAGAAGTTTGCGGGTATAACTTAGCAGCAAGCACAGGACTCGGTTTATGGCGGAACAAGGGAGAGGCCTTTGTCCTGCAGTGGACGTAGTCAGGCTGATGATATATATATATGTAGATATATATATATATATATATATATATATATATATATATATATATATATATATATATATATATATATATAGTGAGGGGGAGTAATAAATCAATGGGCCAGTTAGTCTTTGTGAATGTATGGGGTATGGCACAACGGGAGCGTTGTCAACAAGGATAAATATATTTATTTCCCAACAGTTTCGGGAGGGGTCCTTCCTTCATCAGGGGATGAGTTATACTGACATGAATTTCCAAACTTCGTTGCTGTCGCGTTCCTCTCGCCTTGAAACATGTTTGCGAGAGCGAGAGGGAACTGAAAAAAAGGGGGGAGAAAAAAAGAGAAGAAAAAAAAGAAAGTAAAAAAGAGGAAGAACCACTGTCAACACTGAGAACGAAACCAACTGTCCGTGTACGTCCATATACGTTTCTTATCACGTGCTGTTCAGTTCTCGACGTGTGTCGGGCCACCCAAGATTGTCGTCGCGGTGCTGGGAGGGTACGTGACGGCGTGCGTAAAGAAAGGGTTTCCCCGTAATGGGTCGGTCGGCATGCGGCGTGCGTAAAGGAAGGGTCTCCCGTTAATGGATCGGTCAGCTCTTTTTACTTTTAATCTTCGTCCGTTTCCCTTCAATGTTCATCAAGTAGTAGGCGAACGAAAACACTTTGTATGTGCATGTGGAAAAAAAGAAGAATAGAAAAAAATGAATGAAGAAAAAATGAAAACAAGAATGGACAGTGTACACGTACGAGTCAGTCAGAAAAAAGCACGGTCTCAGGCTATCAATCTTTGTCACCAATTTCCTCCTGGCTTACTTATCGGAGGCAGTTGAGTTTACCGGGGTCCTCGTTGATGCCGGCTACTAATGTTCGAAATTTGAAAATAAAATATGCCTCACGCTGTTCGCGCTCGCGTCTGTTTGAGAGACCGGACTGCAAAAGAGTTACGCTGAATTTTTCAAAACTGTGGTTTAGCAGGCGCAGATGTCTAGATAAAGCTAGCCTCGGCAGTTAAGTGGCGTGGTACCGGTGATTATTGAACCACAGCCGAAATGGCGTGTCTGTTTGGCCGATATATTCTTGTCCGCAAATGTTGCAATGCAGCATGTATATTACGTTACTGGAGTCACAATTAAGGCTTTCAGTTATGCTGACTTTGAAATCCGAGAAGTTCGCTTTGGATTCACGTGTTGTGATTATCTGTGGGCATACCAAGCATCGAGATTTTCCGCAGGGGAGGCACCCTGAGTGAAACTTGGGGGTGGTTGTTTTTTCACTGACAAGAATGTCCTTCAGATTTTGATCCTGGCGGTACAACACGTGAGGTGGCTTCGCGAAGATAGAAGTTAGTCGTTTGATTTGCCTGATTATGTTGAAATGGCGGGACAGTATGTTGCTGATTCGTGGCGCTGATGAGGAGTAAGTTAATACAAGGTTCGTTTGGGAAGTCGTTTTAGATACTTTGTTTGGTCCCTTAATAATATCATTCCTGTTCACGTTGCGAGCACGTAGTATGGCATCGTCAATAATGTCTTCCGGATAATTTTGTTTCAATAAAGAATGCTTTAGGTGTTCCGCGTGTCCGTCAAATTCCCGCATATCGGGGCATATTCTTCGGTACCGGTAGGCCTGAGAATATGGAATACCCGTTTTGCAATGATTTGGGTGGCTGCTGTTGAAATGTAGGTACATTTGACGGTCTTTAGGCTTTTTGTAGAGGTTTGTTGACAAGCGGTCATTTTCGACCGTGACAGTGACGTGCAAAAAGTTAATGCTAGTTTTGGGAATTTTGTGAGTGAATTTTATTGACGGGTGGCACTTGTTAAAATCCTCTATGAAGCGGAAACGACTTCCCTCATCATGGCTTCATATCATAAAAATATCGTCTAAGTATCTTCTGTAGTAGAAAGGTTTAAAGGTGCGTCCCTCAATGAATGGGATTTCAAGTGAAGCGATAAAGGTGCTCGCGATGTTTGGGGTCATTTTCGTGCCCATTGCAGTGCCACTGACCTGAAGGAAATGCTTGCCATTGAAATCAAAATGGTTATAATTTAGTACAAGTTCAAGAAGTGTAAACAGTACCTCGCCACTTACACTAGTTGATGAGTCAGATTTTACATATTCAGAAACGGTAGCCGCTATTCCGTCATGGTGGGGTATGTTGGTGTACAGTGAGCAGACGTCCATGGTCACCAGAAAATTGCCGCCTGAGATGTCGAGACTTGAAGTTTCACAGATGAAGTGGTTTGTGTCCTTTAGGTAATGGGGAAAATTTGGGGGGATGTTTTTTAATAAGGATTTTATGAATTCTGATATATTTTCTGTTGATGCGCTGTTACTGGATACTATCGGACGTCCCGGATTACCTGCCTTGTGTATTTTGGGGAGCAAATAGAATCGACCGGGAACAGAATGGGCCGGTAACAATGCTTTTAACATTTTGCCGGTAATTTTCTCGTCCCGGCGGAGATTGTTTAGGGTTACTTTATCTCCCTTTCAAATTCGGCAGTCGGGTCAGTTGGAAGTTCTTTGTAGAATTTTGTGTCTGATAGCTGTCGTTCCCCTTCCTTTAAGTAGTCCGACGTGTTTAGAATTACTATGCAGCCCCCTTTATCAGCCGGTTTGATGGTAATTTCAGTGTTTTTTCGTAGTTCATCGAGTGCCCTTCGTTCCGACTTTGATATGTTGTTTCGAAATGGCCGATTATTTTGATACGGTCTGATGATATCTTTTTGAACTGCTGATATATACATATCAAGGTGTTTGTCCCTCTGCTCACCCGGACACCATGATCTGTCACCATCAATCACTCTATTCTCGTCCGTACAGTCCTTGCGATCATGAAAGTGTTCACGGTGGTGGAGATTATGCGCAAAGTTATCGAGGTCTTGGTAAAGTTCTAATTCATTGAATCTACCGGATGATGGACAAAAGGTTAAGCCTCTCGACAAAAGTTGAAGCTGAGCGGGTGTGAGTGTTGTGTTTGACAGATTGAGGACATTTTTCTCATACGTTTTCGGCTGCTCTTGGCTATCACGTGGCACGGCAGTGTAAGCGTCATGTTCGAGAGTAAGGTTGTTTTGATTAGACTTGCACTGTAGTTTTGAGTTCCCATTTTTCTCCTCAAAGTTAGGTTGTGCTACGGGTGGTCCCTGGCGTGCTTGTACGGCCTCATTCCTATTTTCCTGTTGCAGAGCAGTGGAGCTACTGCAGTCCCGCTTGAATTTTCTATCTTTTACTACTCAAATTTCGCCTATCTTATTTAGTTCATATCTTTCCAGTTCTCTTGCCTCATGCTATCCGAGATTAGATACATATTTCTGCGTGGCCTGCGTGACACTGTATTCGGCGGCCTTACGCTCACTATGGTCCGCAATGACCCGAGTCAGTTGCAAGGACGCTTCTAGTAATACTTTTCCCCACTTCCCCCTTTCTGCTTCACTTAGTGTAGACATTGAGGGGTCGCAGTCTAGGCGGAGGCCCTTAGGTGCAATTTCGTAAAATAGATATTTGGTTAGTTGTTCCGCGTGTTTTTCGTATTGCACCCGCTTTCCAATCATTTTCCTAATCGATAGAAATGAGTGAGACCATGCGTGTTTAAGACTGCCCGTACCTTTTGTTTCCCCGTGTCATTTGGAAGCCGCCGCCTTGGTCTTCGCCGCATTCGTCCGCCTGGTGTTGTGAGGCCTCGCTGGTGGGAGTGGCGACGTCATCACTGCTGGGACCCTGGATGGCTCCTTGTGTCCCTCGGCTCCTTATTGTTGAGTGGGTTTGGCACTGGAGTTTGCCGTGCAAGCCGTTGCCGCCATTCTCTGACTCACTGGTGGGACCCGCTGGCTTGCTGGCCTCACTGGTGGTAGTGGCGACATCGTCACTGCTGGTGCCCTGGATGGCTCTGTGTGTCGCTCGGCTCCTTGTTGTTCAGGGGGCTTGGTACTGGAGTTGTCCGTGCAAGCGATTCCCGCCGATCTCCATGCCGCCGACGTTCATCGCAGCTGCACCCTCTTGTGCTGTGCCAGCAGCGCGACTCCCTCGAAGCTTGCATGTAAGCCGTCAGCAGCCAGGAAGCGGCGCAGCAGGAGTGTTGAGAAACCATGTTGGACGTAATAGACGCCTGCTCCCAACAACTCGTAATGGCAGAGACGGCGGGCCTCTCTGCTGAATCACTGCACCTCTATATTAAACCGATTCATTGATCGCCAGTTCGAGTCCCGCCGTCGGCGATTGGGTGCACGAGGTAGTGGCAGAGTAAGATGCAGTGTCTTGATGTTCGGGCTCATCTGCCTCATTCGCTTCAAGGCCTCCCTCAACGAATCCAATGATGTTGAAGATCTCGTCTTCAGGATGTCCGTGGTGCCCACATGCAGAAACAGCGTGTCCACCCGGTAAGGCAGGTACTCAAGTAGCGCCGGAATGTCCGAAAACATAGCGCCACCATAGGAGATGAAGCACGGCGTCGATGAGTCGTTCGGGCTGAAGTGCGTGTGGACGTACCGCATGATTGAGTCCCCGATGACGGCACACTTCGTAGGGTAATTCCTTCAGGTCAGTGGCACTGCAATGGACACGAAAATCGCCCCAAACTTCGCGAGCTCCTTTATGGCCTCACTTGAAATCCCATTCATTGAGGGACGCACCTTGAAACCTTTCTACTACAGAAGATACTTAGACGATATTTTTATGATATGGAACCATGATGAGGGAAGTCTTTTCCGCTTCATAGAGGATTTTAACAAGTGCCACTCGTCAATAAAATTCACGCACAAAATTTCAAAAACTAGCATTAACTTTTTGGACGTCACTGTCACGGTCGAAAATGACCGCTTGTCAACAAACCATTACAAAAAGCCTACAGACCGTCAAATGTACCTACATTTCAACAGCAGCCACCCAAAGCATTGCAAAATGAATATGCCATATTCTCAGGCCTACCGGTACCGAAGACTATGCACCGATATGCGGGAATTTGACGGACACGCGGAACACCTAAAGCATTCTTTATTGAAACAAAATTATCTGGAAGACATTATTGACGATGCCATACTACGTGCTCGCAACTTGAACAGGAATGATATTATTAAGGGACCAAACAAAGTATCTAAAACGACTTCCCAAACGAACCTTGTATTAACTTACTCCTCATCAGCGCCACGAATCCGCAACATACTGTCCCGCCATTTCAACATAATCAGGCAAATCAAACGACTAACTTCTATCTTCGCGAAGCCACCTCACGTGTTGTACCGCCGGGATCAAAATCTGAAGGACATTCTTGTCAGTGCAAAAACAACCACCCCCAAGTTTCACTAAGGGTGCCTCCCCTGCGGAAAATCTCGATGCTTGGTATGCCCACAGATAATCACAACACGTGAATCCTAAGCGAATTTCTCGGATTTCAAAGTCTGCATAACTGAAAGCCTTAATTGTGACTCCAGTAACGTAATATACATGCTGCAGTGCAACATTTGCGGACAAGAATATATTGGCCAAACAGACACGCCAATTCGGCTGCGGTTCAATAATCACCGGTACCACGCCACTTCACTGCCGAAGCTACCTTTATCTAGACATCGGCGCCTGCCAAACCACAGTTTTGAAAATATCAGCGTAACTCTTTTGCGGTCCAGTTTCTCAAACAGACGCGAGCGCGAACAGCGTGAGGCATATTTTAATTTCAAATTTCGAACATTAGTAGCCGGCATCAACGAGGACCCCGGAAAACTCAACTGCCTCCGAGAAGTAAGCCAGGAGGAAATTGGTGACAAAGATTGATAGCTGGAGATAAGGTTTTTTCTGACTGACTCGTACGTGTACACTGTCCATTCTTGTTTTCGTTTTTTCTTCATTCATTCTTTCTTTTCTTCTTTTTTTCACATGCACATACAAAGTGTATTCGTTCGCCTACCACTTGATGACCATTGAAGGGAAACGGACGAAGATTAAAGGTAAAAAGAGCCGACCGACTCATTAACGGGAGACCCTTCCTTTACGCACGCCGCATGCCGACCGACCCATTATGGGGAAACCCTTTCTTTACGCACGCCGTCACGGACCCTCCCGGCACCGCGGCGACAATCTTGGGTGGCCCGACACACGTCGAGAACTGAACAGCATGTCGAAAGATACGTATGTGGACGTACACGGACAGTTGGTTTCGTTCTCAGTGTTGACAGTGGTTCTTTCTCTTTTTTACTTTCTTTCCTTTCTTTCTTTTTCTTTTTTTCTCCCCCCCTTTTTTCAGTTCCCTCTCACTCTCGCAAACATGTTTCAAGGCGAGAGGGACGCGGCAGCAACGAAGTTTGGAAATTCATGTCAGTATAACTCATCCCCTGATCAAGGGAGGACTCCTCCCGAAACTGTTGGGAAATAAATATATTTATCCTTGTTGACAACGCTCCGGTTGTGCCATACCCCATACGTATATATATATATATACATATATATTCTAGTATATCCTCCGTGAGCGGTCACAACGTGGTTTATTTCGACGTTTCGGCCTAGAGTCTGGCTTTCATCAGGAATAAAGATACAGTTTGTCGGTGCTCAGCTTTATACAATCTCAAATCAGAGGGCAAGGAAAGAGGGAAAAAAAGGAAAGAAAAAAAAGAAAAAGAGCAAAATAATATACGGTGGGCACCCCTCGGGTTCCCCCCTTCCACTTTTCCCTCCACTTCCCCCCCATCTCTCTCCTTCATCTCCCCTTCACCTTTCTGATGTCAGCGGTCTGTGTATGTTTCCGTTCACTAGCGCATTCCTCCCGATCAGACGGCCCCTCCTGGCACTGGCGGTTCGGTGTGGGGCATAAAAGAGCTTTTTAGGAAGTCCTAAGCCTTTAACTACTCGGGGTCCCGTAAACAATTCGTCGTAGAAGGACGGGGGCCGCGTATTGTGGCAGAGGCTGGTCAGCGGGCATTTTAGGAAGTTCTAAGCCTTTAACTACTCCGCACCCTGTCAACATTTCGTCGTAAAAATAGGGGTGCCCCGTATTGCGGTAGGCTGTGCAAGCGCGTGCAATGCGAATTCCTGGCCCGCTTCTAAATTACGCGTGTCGTGGGGGCCTCCCGGCTGTGCACATGGTTGCTGTTGGGCATGTCGTGCATGGCACAATTGATTGGGTAGTAAAATAAAACAGAAAACAGACGACAGCTGCACTTAGGAAGAGTAGTTACACTTGGAATTGTTTTAGGTTGTCCAGTGCCCTTCGCAGCTGCAGTGCCGTGAACTCAGTTACTATTTTCATTGTTGCCGTTATTGTTTTCTAATGCTTTAATTGCTGCAAGTGTACCAGGATTCTCATTTATTCCTCTATCGAGGGTGTTAAATCGGTGGATAAGGTATGACTCTCGTTGTTCACGTTCTCGATTTGATTTAAATCCCGTCTCTAAGAGCGTTACTGATAGTTTGTCGAATGCATGGTCGGGAAGATTGAGATGTTTTGATAGAGGTAGACTTGGGGCTGATTTCGCATGGGCTCTGTGATTATTGAAGCGAATCCTAAATGGTGTTTCTGTTTGTCCGATGTACTGCATACCACACACGTTGCATTCGAGTAGGTACACCACATTAGAGGAATCGCATGTTAGGTTTCCTCGTATATTAATCGAAAACTTGGATTGCGTGCTGGTTGCTTTGTCTGTTTCTCGCATCGCCTTACATACAAGACATCGTGGCTTTAAGCAAGGGCGGCATGAATTATTGGGGGTGATGTGTTAATTTGGGAGGGACAACGGTGTCTTTGAGGTTACGTGGTCGTTGGTAACCGACGCCTGGAGCGGATGGGAATGCGCGTTTTCAGACGTTCACTTTGTTCCAGAATGTTGTAATGTCGTTTAAGGATTTTGTTTACATTGGGGAAGTTTTGTGCTGTAAGTCAAGCAGAGGTTTGTTCGTTGTGGGTCTTCTCGTGGTGGTCGCTTCATAAGTAAGTCTTCACGCTTTAGTTTTCTCGCTTTTTGAACAGCGTCATTAATTACATGTGGGGGTTATTTTTGTTGCTCGAGCATAAGTTTTAGCCTCTGTGAGCTCGTGTCAAAGTCAGCGTCTCTAGAGCAGATTCGCTTAAACCGGTGAGCCTGGCTGTATGGAATACTGTTTTTACAGTGACGTGGGTGATCGCTTTGGTAATGAAGGTATTGTTGTCGATCCGTTGGTTTGCGATATAGGGTTGTAGAGAGCTTCTCTTCTTCTATCGTTATGGTAACATCAAGAAAATTTACGGTAACGTGCGAGTATGTGTGTTGAAGTGTAAGTTCGGATGTACAGCAATATATATATATATAGCAATATATATATATATATATATATATATTGCTGTACATCCGAACATACACTTCACACACACATACTCGCAAGTTACCGTAAATTTTCTTGATGTTACCATAACCGTAGAAGAAGAGAAGCTCTCTACAACCCATATATATATATATAATTTATATATATATATATATATATTATATATATATATATATAATATATATATATATATATATATAATATATATATATATATATATATATATTGCTGTACATCCGAACATACACTTCACACACACATACTCGCAAGTTACCGTAAATTTTCTTGATGTTACCATAACGATAGAAGAAGAGAAGCTCTCTACAACCCTATATCGCAAACCAACGGATCGACAACAATACCTTCATTACCAAAGCGATCACCCACGCCACTGTAAAAACAGCGAACAAACCTCTGCTTGACTTACAGCACAAACTTCCCCAATGTAAACAAAACCTTAAACGACATTACAACATTTCTGGAACAAACGTGAACGTCTGAAACGCGCATTCCCATCCGCTCCAGGCGTCGTTTACCGACGACCACGTAACCTCAAAGACACCCTTGTCCACTCCCAAATTAACACATCACCCCCCCAATAAATCATGCACTCTTGCTTAAAGCCACGATGTCTTGTATGTAAGGCGATGCGAGAAACAGACAAAGCAACCAGCACGCAATCCAAGTTTTCGATTAACATACGAGGAAACCTAACATGCGATCCTCTAATGTGGTGTACCTACTCGAATGCAACGTGTGTGGTATGCAGTACATCGGACAACAGAAACCCATTTAGGATTCGCTTCAATAATCACAGAGCCCATGCGAAATCAGCCCCAAGTCTACCTCTATCAAAACATCTCAATCTTCCCGACCATGCATTCAACAAACTATCAGTAACGCTCTTAGAGACGGGATTCAAATCAAATCGAGAACGTGAACAACGAGAGTCATACCTTATCCACCGATTTAACACCCTCGATAGAGGAATAAATGAGAATCCTGGTACACTTGCAGCAATAAAGCATTAGAAAACAATAACGGCAACAATGAAAATAGTGACTGAGTTCACGGCACTGCAGCTGCGAAGGGCACTGGACAACCTAAAACAATTCCAAGTGTAACTACTCTTCCTAAGTGCAGCTGTCGTCTGTTTTCTGTTTTATTTTACTACCCAATCAATTTTGCCATGCACGACATGCCCAACAGCAACCATGTGCACAGCCGGGAGGGCCCCACGACACGCGTAATTTAGAAGCGGGCCAGGAATTCGCATTGCACGTGCTTGCACAGCCTACCGCAATACGGGGCACCCCTATTTTTACGACGAAATGTTGACAGGGTGCGGAGTAGTTAAAGGCTTAGACTTCCTAAAATGCCCGCTGACCACCCTCTGCCACAATACGCGGCCCCCGTCCTTCTACGACGAATTGTTTACGGGACCCCGAGTAGTTAAAGGCTTAGGACTTCCTAAAAAGCTCTTTTCTGCCCCACACCGAACCGCCAGTGCCAGGAGGGGCCGCCTGATCGGGAGGAATGCGCTAGTGAACGGAAACATACACAGACCGCTGACATCAGAAAGTTGAAGGGGAGAGGGGGAGAGAGATGGGGGGGGAAGTGGAGGGAAACGTGGAAGGGGGGAACCCGAGGGGCGTCCACCGTATATTATTTTTCTCTTTTTTCTTTTTTTTTCCTTTTTTCCCTCTTTCCTTGCCCTCTGATTTGAGATTGTGTAAAGCTGAGCACTGACAAACTGCATCTTTATTCCTGATGAAGGCCAGACTCTAGGCCGAAACGTCGAAATAAACCACGTTGTGACCGCTCAGGGAGGATCTACTAGAATATATGCAACGCTACGGCCACTCAACCACCATGCCTGCATATATATTATATAGATATATAATATATATATATATTATATATATATATATATATATATATTATAATATATTTATATATATATAATCTATATATATATATATATGTGAGATCTAACAGCAATAATGGCAAGGAATGTATAAGGGAAGTCGTTAGAACCAATGTAATGTAGATAAGAAGAAAGAAAGTGAGTGAGAAAATAACTTGCCGTGAGCAGGATAACCTGCTCACGGCAAGTTATTGTCTCACCGACTTTTCTTTCTGCTTATTTACTTTGGTCTAATAACTTCCTCTATCTATTCCTTGGCATTATTGTCTGTTAGATTTCATTGTTATTGTGTCAAAACACAGAAGAAAAAAGCCCTTAGGCGTACACTTCTTTCCCATATATATATATATATATATATATATATATATATATATATATATTGTGAAGAAGAAGATGTGCCTGCAGCATCGCCAACGCCTGGCTCTCTCGGCTCGTGCTTCGGTTCGGTTCGTTGCTGTGCCGATCGCTGGACGGTTGTTCACGCTGTCTCGTCGCTGTCTTTAACGACTCATAAAAATCCTCACATTTGGTGGAAGGTGCTGTTGATCCCCGTCGCTACACCCTGGAGCTGCGAAGCCGCACGCTACCACCTGTCATGACTGCCAACGCCACTACATCGACGCCTCCGCTCCAGTTCAACTGTCCTGGCCATCCTACGCTACGGGAGCCGAAGGTCTTCAGCGGTGCAGATGGGACCGACGTCGAAGACTGGCTCGAGCACTACGAACTGGTGAGCGCCAACAATAAATGGGATGAAGCCGACAGCTGGGCCACGTGATATTTTATCTCACTGGCGTCGCCGAATTGTGGTTTAATAACCACAAACACAACATCCCCACATGGAGCGTCTTCAAGACGTCATGTGCTGAAGTGTTCGGTCGGCCGGCTGTCCGCAAGCAGAGGGCAGAACAGCGCCTGCGCGTCCGTTCTCAGCAGACTGGCGAGACCTTTACCAGCTATATTGAGGACGTCGTCGACCTTTGTCGACGTGTGAATGACACCATGCCCGAATCTGACAAGGTGAAAAAACATCATGAAGGGCATCAACGACGGCGCATTTCAATGCTCTTGGCAAGGAATCCAAGCACAGTTTCTGAAGTCGTCAGCTTGTGTCAGAGCTACGACGAGTTGAAAAAGCAACGCACTCTGACTAGGCAGCCTAAGCCTGGTGGTGAGTTGCTGTCCAGTTTCGACTCCATGCCGGACAATTCACCATTGCTTCAGCAAGTCCGAGCCTTCCTCCGGGAGGAAGTCGCCCGCCAACTTTCCCTAGTGCCCTTACTCACGAGACCACCACCCGTCTACCTGCCCCGCTTCGCACTGCTATATCGGAAGAGGTTGCACAAGCTGTTCCTCTTGCGCACTACGAGCCACCTCTACCTAGCCGTGGTCCCTGCCCGGGTGGCGCACAGCCAGTAGGCGCTCCTGTCGCCTATCCACCAGCCGTTCAGCCTGTGGCCGCGCCCCTAACGTATGCAGCGCAGCCTGTGGCTCCTCCTGTCGCCTTTTCGCAAGAGATGCAGCCCGTGGCCGCGCACTCACATATGCAGACGCTGTACGCAGGCTCCCGCACCACCCTACACCACGCGCTCACAGCCCGCACCACCCGGCTGCTTATACTGCACCTTGGGCGGCAGCACCAGTCGCCAATCCCTGGAGGACGCCCGATAACCGACCGATTTGCTACGTTTGCTTCACTCCCGGACATGTTGCTCGATACTGCCGCCGTCGACCTCAGACGTTCGGCAACTATGCCTGGTCGTCGCATCCCGGCAGCCAACCCTTTGTCCAATACGGGCCCGTCTCGCCACCTCGCTATGCGCCTACTGACCACCTTGACTTCCAGCCGCAACGCGCACCCTCTCCTCGTCGGCGATCGCCCTCCCCCATGCGTCGCCGGCCCGGACCCTCCGACCAGGAAAACTAAGCAACGCAGTTCAAGAGGCAAGAAACTGCGCCGTTTTCAAAACTGTCTAAGCCCCTCGCTCCTCTCCTGCTAACGTGGTCGCAGTAACTGTTGAAGGTTATTGTACTTTCGCCCTTGTGGACACTGGCGCCGCTGTTTCTGTTATTGCCGCTAATCTCTGCCGTTTATTACGCAAAGTAACGACGCCGCTTTCCGGACTGTCGCTTCACACCGCAAGCGCACAGCAGGTAACGCCTCTCGCAGCCTGTACTGCAAGAATCTCCATCGAAGGCATTCTTTACATCGTGGAGTTTATTGTTCTTCCTGTCTGTTCGCATGACGTCATCCTCGGGTGGGACTTCCTATCCCGCCACAATGCCGTCATAGACTGCGCACGCGCCGAAGTTGAGTTTTCACCCTTATGTGATGTCCCATTACTGGACGCTCCTCATCAGCCGCCGAAGTTGCTCGTTCATGAAGATACCGATATTCCGCATGAAAATTGCGCCCTTGTTCCCGTTTCATGCAACGCCAACACTGACGCTACAGTTCTTTTTATGCCTTCCGATATCTTCAAATGTCGTCGAGCTTTGCCGCTGCCTTTTGCAACAATTGACCTTGCCGCCGGAAGAAGCAACATTTTCGTAAGCAATCCGCTTTCCACACCTGTCACATTGCTTGCGGGGGAATGTCTCGGCCGCGTGCAGGATCTCGACCCTTCGTTTTTGTTTGATGTCTCGGACGACTACTGCGACCACCCAAAAGCACTGTCGGCACTCGGGGAGTCATCCAATGATACGTTTTCCAGCGCCATCGCCGACACTCTCACTCCCACCGAACATGCCGACCTGCTGGATCTTCTGCATGAGTTCAGGAGTTCGTTCGATGTGTCGCAACCTCAACTGGGCCGCACATCACAAGTCAAACATCATGTTGACACTGGCCTACACCAGCCACTGCGTCAAAGACTATACCGTGTCTCCGCTGAAGAGCGCCGCGTCATCAACGATCAAGTCGAAGATATGCTTCGTAGAGACGTCATTCGACCATCTCACAGTCCCTGGGCGTCTCCCGTCGTCCTGGTGCGTAAGAAAGACGGATCAATTAGATTTTGCGTGGACTATCGTCGTTTGAATAAGATAACCCGCAAGGACGTCTATCCTTTGCCGTGCATTGATGACGCCATTGACACCCTTCACGGAGCGGAATTTTTCTCGTCGCTAGATTTGCGGTCTGGCTACTGGCAGGTCCCAATGGCAGAAGCCGATCGCCAAAAAACGGCATTTATTACACCAGACGGACTATATGAATTTAACGTCATGCCCTTTGGGCTTTGTAACGCGCCTGCCACGTTTGAACGTCTTATGGATAATACGCTACGTGGCCTCAAATGGAATATGTGCCTCTGTTACCTGGACGATGTCGTGGTTTTCTCCCATGACTTTCCTACGCACCTCCTTCGCCTCAGGCACGTTTTGAGTTGCCTGACCAACGCTGGTCTCCAGCTCAACCTAAAAAAATGCCGCTTCGCTGCACGCGAGCTCGTCATCCTAGGCCACATCGTGTCCAAGCACGGCGTATTACCAGACCCAGCAAAACTTCGAGCAGTCGCAGATTTCCCAAGCCGACGACCATGAAAGAACTTCGCAGTTTTGTAGGCCTATGCTCTTATTTCCGGCGCTTTGTTCGCAATTTTGCATCTATCATGTCACCGTTAACCAGCTTCTTCGCGGTGACGTGAACCTCACCTCCTGGTCCCCTGCATGTGACGTTGCCTTCACTACTCTGCGCCGTCTGCTCACTTCCCCACCTATTCTTCGCCACTTCGACCCGACGGCTCCTACCGAAGTGCACACCGACGCCAGCGGCGTCGGGCTAGGCGCGGTCCTCGCTCAACGAAAGCCCGGCTATTCAGAATACGTTGTAGCCTACGCTAGCCGCACTCTGACGAAATCCGAAACTAATTACAGCGTGACAGAAAAAGAGTGTTTGGCTCTGGTGTACGCGCTTGGAAAGTTCCGGCCGTACTTATACGGCCGCCCGTTCGATCTAGTAACTGATCACCACGCGCTTTGCTGGCTCTCCACGTTGAAAGACCCTTCTGGCCGCCTTGCGCGATGGGCACTCCGCATCCAGGAGTACGACATTCGCGTCGTATACCGCTGCGGACGCAAACACTCTGATGCTGATGCTCTGTCCCGCTCACCTTTACCACCAGATCAGACGTGCGGAAACACTTGCCTCCAGACCTTGTCATCACTAAATCTCGACTCGATTGCCACCGAAACAACGTCGTGACCCGTGGATCGCCTCTCTTATCGAATATTTATCTGGCACGCCCAACCCTTCAGTATCTCGATCCCTCCGACGTCAAGCTTTCCATTTCGCCATCCGCGATCAACTTCTTCATCGACGCAACTACGCTCCCGATGGCCGCCGGTGGTTGCTGGTCATTCCACGCACTTTACGATCGCAAGTATGTGCCTCCCTTCACGACGATCCGCATGTTGGCCACGCCGGAGTGTTCAAAACATATGAACGCCTTCGCCATCGCTACTACTGGCGCGGCATGTACAATTTTGTACGTAAATTCGTGCAGTGCTGTCCTGACTGCCAGCGACGTAAATCAACACTGCCACGTGCGACTGGCGCATTGCAGCCACTTCATGCCCTGCCAAGCCATTTGATCGCGTCGGCGTTCACCTCGACGGTCCCCTTCCACTGACACCAGATGGTAATCGGTGGATTATAGTGGCGGTTGACCACCTGACACGCTACGCCGAAACCGCCGCTTTGCCGAGCGCTACAGCTCAGGATGTCGCTCTTTCATTTTGCAACGCTTTATCCTTCGACATGATGCACCTCGGAAGCTCCTTAGTGACAGAGGCCGCGCTTTCCTTTCCGAGGTCGTCGAAACTCTGCTTTCGGAATGCCACGTCATTCATCGGAAAACAACAGCATACCACCCGCAGGACTAACGGACTAACGGAACGGTTCAACCGCACGCTAGGTGATATGCTCTCAATGTACGTGGCATCTGATCATAGCAACTGGGACCGTGTTCTCCCATACGTCACGTCGCGTATAACACCGCAATACAAACCACCACGGGATTCTCACCTTTCTTTCTTCTTTACGGACGCGAGCCTTCCCATACAATTGATACCCTACTTCCTTACCGTCCTGATGCTTCCGAGTGTCCACCTATCTCCGATGCTGCTAGACAAGCCGAAGAGTGCCGCCAGCTCAGCCGTGCGTTCACCTCGGAAGAGCAACAACGCCAGAAAGAAACCCGTAGCACCTCTCTCCGGATCCCAGCTATGCCCCAGGGTCTCTTGTGTGGCTTTGCCATCCCACACCAAACACCGGGACTCTCCTCGAAACTTGTCCCCCGGTACGAGGGGCCTTACACCGTTTTGGAGAAAACATCTCTGGTTAATTTCTAATTGAACCAGTTCCCCGATCGGACGACATGCGCCGGCGTTCACGTGACATCGTCCATGTTTCCCGACTGAAACCGTACCATGAGCCTCTGCCTGAAACTCTTAAGTCGCCAGGATGGCTTCTTTTTCAGCGGGGGCGATTGTGAAGAAGAAGATGTGCCTGCAGCGAGCAGCATCGCCAACGCCTGGCTCTCTCGGCTCGTGCTTCGGTTCGTTGCTGTGCCGATCGCTGGACGGTGTTCACGCTGTCTCGTCGCTGTCTTTAACGACTCTAAACCTCCTCACAATATATATATATATATATATATTATAATATTGTGGTCATGTATTATACGCGTTTCTCTTCATCTGTACATTATAATCATTATCATGTGTGGCTCATGCATCCTCATCGTTTGTCGCGTAGCATCCTCATCTTGGCTCATTGATCGTAGCTGTCAGGTGCTCGCGCCTAATAAAGGTCATCCTAACCAAGACTTCATACGTGGTGGAGCGTGCTGTTAGATCCCCCGCCATCCTCTCGACCACTCTACCTTCTGGAGCTACGTTCAGGTCGCCGCTTGGGCCGGGTGTCCGGAAATATGTCGCACCAAGATGAGGTCAGTGCTGCAGCCGTTCCCACTCCACCACCGCGTGCCGCGTCTCTCACGTCATCAACAGCCTCCAGCATGAGCCCGATTTCTTCGCCGGTATGCGCGGGGAAAATGTGGAGGAATACCTGGCCGATTTTGAATGTGTCGGCGCTGCTAACCGGTGGGATAACACCTACAAACTTGCTCACGTGTTACTCTACGTCATGGGTGTCGCAAAGGCGTGGTTCCTCAAACCAATTCATCGACATCCCCGACTGGTCAGCCTTCAAAGATCAGCTTCGCCATGTCTTTGGCACACCGGCTGTTCGTTCGGCTCTCGCAAAGAAAGCTCTCGCTACTCAGAAACAGCACGTCGAGGAGTCGTATATATCCTACATCGAGGATGTTCTTTCACTTTGCCGCCGGTTTGACACACCAATGACGGAATCAGACAAGGTGCACCATCTTCTTAAGGAAATTGCAACCGTCGCATTCAATGCCCTTGCAATCCAGAATCCGACTACCGTTGCTGATGTTGCGACAACCTGCCAGCGCCTCGAAGAGCTTGAGTCTATGCGCCTACAACCGGACAGTGACGCGGACCGTAGAACGGCGGATCCAAACCTACGAGACACAATAAGGGTGATTATACGCAAAGAATTAGAATCAATGGGATTCACACTACCTTCAGTTTGTCCCATTCAGTCTTCTTCAACGTCATTGCGGGATGTCATCAGGGAGGAGCTCACATCCATGTCCCACAAGGCCAACTTGCAGCCCACTGTCTCTCGTACTCTCCCATCGTTCCCGCACACCACCGCCGCGCCCCTAGGCACTGTCGGCTCGACGTCTCCGCCACGAACATACGTGTCAGTTCCTGCCACACCTCCCACAACCTTTCTCACGAGATTTCCATCATCACTGCCTGAGCTGTCATGTGTCCTTCTCACTGCTCTCTCTCCCGATGCAGTTATCGCAAGCTACTACCCTTCTTATCGATCGATTCGGCCTACGTGCTATTATTGCGGCTAGCGTGGTCACGTTCACGTTTTTGCCGCAAGCGCCAGCAAGAGGAGCGTCGAGGGTACTACATACGCGAACGGGACTATACCGCAGGACCCTTGTACCAGGGCCGCCATTATTCGTCACTGCCGCGTCGGTCTGCATCTCCGCCAGCATCAGGTGAACTGCGCAGTAGTCATCGATCAACCCGACGCCGTTCACTGTTGCCCTACCGTCGCTCCTCTTCTCCTCTTCTGCCTGCATTCCAACACAGGACTCCAATTCCTCCAGTGCGCCCTTAGAATATGATTGCGGTCACAGTTGAGGGAGTGGACGTTGATGCTTTGGTGGACACTGGGGCTGCGTTTTCTGTTATTCGTGCTCATTTGTGTGCCCGTCTTTGAAAAGTCACGACGCCTTATGATGTACCAACACTGGTTACAGCCCAGGAAACAATGATTCGCCCTTCCACTCTCTGTACTGCCCGCGTGCTAATCGACAATATTCTTCATCATATAGAATATGCTGTGCTATATCCGTGCTCCCACGAACTCATTTTAGGATAGGACTTTCTTTCCTCTGCTTCTGCGGCTATTTGTTGTGCATAACGTCTCGTCCATCTTACTGACACGGACCACTTGCTCAATGACGAAACCTACTGGCCACTTCGACTCATCGCTGCTGTAGACATCGAGTTACCACCACGCGAACATCAATTAGGCACAGTGTTGTCCAATGACGTGGACTCTGGTGACATTTTGGTCACTTCGTCACCCCGTTGCTTTAATAAAGTCATAGCTCTCGCATCTGGTGTGACTCGCTTCAACAATGGATCAACTGTCCTCGCTGCTACCAACACCACACCAGTTAAAAGTTTACTGCCATGGGATACTACTGTCGCCTGCGTTGCCGATCTGGAGCCTGTGTGCGTTGTGCCTCTTACCCCTGTCTCCTTTAAAGGCCATTCTGCAGATCATGGTGCTTCCTCGGCCTTTACAGCAGCCATCAACAAAGACTTGACAGACTCACAGAAGCAGCAGCTGCTTGATGCCATTCTACCCCGATTGCTTCGGTCCGAAGTCCTCAGAGCGCTTCATGACCATCCGACTGCTGGTCACCTTGGTTACCATAAAACCCACGATCGCCTTCGAAGTCGGTTTTATTGGCCAGACATTACCACTAGTGTAGCTCGGTACGTCGGGTCCTGCACTACCTGCCAATGAAGAAAACTACCAACATCTGCTCCGGCCAGTATACTACAGCCTCTTCCGTGCCCAGCTACACCATTCGAAGTTGTAGGTGTCAATCTTTATAGCCCCCTCCCAGTCAGTGCTGCTGGAAACCGGTGGATAGTAACAGCGGTTCACCATTTGACACGCTACGCCGAGACGGCATCCGTTACTACTGGTTCAGCTTCTGAAATTGCCGATTTCATCCTCCGAGCCTTTATACGGCGTCATGGTGCTTCACTTGTATTGCTCAGTGACCGAGGAAGGGTCTTTCTTTCACAACTAGCGAACGAACTTCTTCACGCCTCCGGCACAACTCACAAGACTGCTTCAAGTTATCATTCCCAGACTAACGGCCTCACTGAGCAATTCCACCGCACTCTTGCTGACATGATCGCCGCCTATATTGAACCAGACCACAAAAACTGGGACGTAGTTCTACCATTCGTCACTTTCGCCTACAATACGGCCATTCAGTGGACAACCGGCTATACTCTCCATTGTACCTAGTTTATGGATGCTCCCCTACTTCTTTCCTGGACGTCTCTTTTTTTACCTGCCAAGCGTATTCATCTCCATCCTCTTCAGAGGAATACGTTTTACGACTCGCACAATGCCGCCAACGTGCTCGTATAAACACTGAAACCCAACAGCAAGACAGAAAGCTAGTTTATGATGAATCACATCGGGCTGTATCCTTTCAACCTGGAGACGAAGTGCTCCTTTTGACGCCTATTCGCCCACCTGGTTTGTGTGACAAATTTCAGCCATGGTTTATCGGGCCGTACACAGTTCTTGAAGAGACTTCACCAGTGAATTATCGCGTGACGCCACTTGTAGCCCCGGCAGATTGCCGTTATCGAACTACAGAGGTCGTCCATGTCTCCCGTATGAAGCTCTTCATGCGACCGTTCTTTGACCCCTTGACTTGCGGTGACCAGGCTGGCCGTTTTCACGGGGGAGGGGGGGGGATTGGTGTGGGCATTTAGTATACGCATCCTCTTCATCAGTACGTTATCATCATTATCATGTGTAGCTCATGCATCCTCATCGTTGTCGCGTAGCATCATCATCTTGGCTCATTCATCGTAGCTGTCGGCTGCCGGTTTCTTGAGCCTAATACTAGTCATCCAAACCGAGACTTCATAATATATATATATATATATATATATATATATGGTCCAGGAAAATTGACACTCTTCAAAGCACAGGAAAGAACAATAAGCGAATACTTTCGACTGAGCTTTTTTGTGAAAACAAGGAAGGCAAACCAAGAAAGTGACATAAGATAAACTAATGAAAAAATTTGGTTTTCTTGTCAATTCATGTTAATCCGATTGACTATAGCCATTAGTTAAACAGCCCATCGGTTTCTACCACAGCACCGGCCACCACGCGCGTTTAATTGCAAAAGCGGCACAGGTAATGCTGGAAGGGTACTCCTGCTTGATCAATCCTGGGGGATAGAGCGTTTTCAATTTTTCGGAAGTTGCTGGTTCGGTCAGGCGGTGACCACTCCTGTTTTGCTTTTATGACGTTTCATCACGTTGTTGTGTATTTAGATTTCGTTCGTATGTACAGATGCCTGCTTTTTCTGTTTTTGTTTATCCTTGTAAACACTACACATACATATTTTACGTCGGCTCACAATGAATATCATTTGAATGCTGGCGGATGTGTGTGCCCCTATTTTACATTGTTTTGTTTTCTTGCTTGTGGTACATAGTGTTAACGCATAGAAGCCGAAATTTACATATAGGCGTACAGAAACCACGTTATAGTGTGCATGAATCTGCGTGCCAATTATTGTGCAATTAGTACAAGGTACTATTAAATTAACCAGGATTATATAAGGCTAACTCAACTTTAAAGTTACAGACTGCATTTAAGCGACAGAATACTGCGCGTATTTAAACACTTTGGTCGCGTATTAAACACTTTGTGAGTCATCCGAGAAACGCAACTTTAGCTTCCGCTGACCTACGGAAGGCTACCTTACAGACATTGATTCCCATCCTGCCGATATCAAAGGTTTATACTATTTTCCTGCGTGTCTTTCCTTTACTTATATTTTTCTTCTAAAAAGAGGGCTACACTTATTCTGTTTGGCCTTCTTAATGACCGTCAAAAGTAGTTAGAAACCTGATAATTGCCCAAATTTTGGCTCGATGGTTATCTTCACCGTTGACTCGTTGCAGCGAACATCCGTCGTAAGGAAAGAAATAACCACGAGAATTATTGTGTTTGTTTCTTTCTTTGCGTCCAATGTTTGCTGCAACAAAACAGATCCAACGGAATGAGGCCATCAAACATTGTCTGATTTTAAGATTTGTTTAATGATATTTCAGTCGCTATGTGGTGGCTTTTTGGTGCAACAATATGTACGAACACATATTGATGAAAAAAGACTTCGGTTTATAGCAGCGATTCGTCTTTGTAAATTTATGTGTCTCTATCATGATCACGTTGTTTGACGTCACGCATCAGAACACTAGCCTAACTATCCACTGTGGGCTTAAAATTATGCTTCAACGATACTTATCCATGGATTCAAGTCTGCCTTTCAATTATTGGCATCTGAAAGCTCGAGCAATATTACTTTATACTTGTAGCTTTGTTGAACATTTCAGAGAATAGTTCATGTGAATCACCTAATCTCTTTCGAACGTTTATATGCCAGCCAGTAAGTGCCGTTACTATTGCTTTAAACAAACAAAGGGAGTCAAAATGTATGCAAATAAAAATCTAGGGTGCACTGTTCTTGATTTTTGGTAATATCTTGCTGAAATGGCCTCTTCAAAATGGCTCTCATTGGGCCGCAATTCATTCAATAAGTTTACCACGACTTACTACCACATATTCCTAAATTCATTGCTTTTGTGCGAACTAAACTGTCTATGCAGATCCCAGTGCCAAAGCGGAGGGAATATCATGCTATTGATTCGGCGTTCACGCATAACTGTATGCTAAGTGAGCGCCGTTGTCTTCATTGTCGTCACATCGGCACCGTATCGGGTGCAAGCGCAATGAACCCGCTTACCGAGAGCGCACTGTTGACTGTGCGGTTTTGTCTCCGCGCACAATAAGTGCTACTGTGGAGCTTCCTTTGTTTGCTCGGCAATATTTGGGAGACCGCTCTGGTTAACGTTAGCGGAACTTGGATCGATGTTCCGATAAATCGATTTTCATTAGGTCGCTTTGATGTGCTATGACAGAGCAAATAATACGTTGGCGGTCCCGTGTCCTTCACCTTTTTTTTTATGTGGACTGATGACGTCTTATCGATTTATGTTCCCTTATACACGTTCTCTGTTATTCCATGGAGAGGTAAAGAGAACCGGATAGAATTGAAATCGATCTGCTGCTTGCGATTTTGTCCGATAGGTGCTGATACCACGTGCGCTCTGATCTAGCACGAAGCTTCGATTACGTGCATTTAGGTAAACGGTGGCGGCCAAGCCAAATTGAGTGTCATTCAAACCTGCCCATGACTAATGCACAGCTGTATAATTATGAAGTTTTAGAAATGCGAAGTGCAGATGGGGGAGAAGGGGAGGGTAGCTGCGTGTATTTATGGCTCCTTGGTGCAAAGGTTTTTTCTCTAGGCATGGCAAACTAAAAGAGAGTTGAGATTTGTTTATGAACTGATGTATTAGAAAATATCCAGTTAATTTTTATAGTAGTACAACACTCCGATTTCGGCGGCCGAGACGCTTCCTCCAAGAATAGCGTCTTTAAGAGCCCATCGGCCACTTAGAAATGAACAAATTCTGGTGAAGCTTAGACTATTGTCAAGAGTACATGTATTTCCACTTTTTGCAGTGATGCTATAAACCTACTTAGTGTTTATTAAAAAAAGAAACACTTCGGAAATGAGAGGTCTGTAACGCGACCTTACGGGATTCCTAAAAGCTTATGATGACTAACACCTTGCCCTCGTTCACAGCCACAGATGATAATCACAGGAGCATACTTAGTAATATTATTAGTCGTGCTAATACCACTATAAACCAATCTCTCCAGACGACGTATTTCACTTCAGATGGCCCATGTAATCACCACAAGCGAATTTCTTTTCAGGCAGATTGTCACAGGAGGTTCCTGTCTCTTCAACGAACAAAGCCCTTATCAATTTAGGATGAAGAAAGTTTTCTTGAATTGATATCAGTTCACGGAACTATTCCTCAAAGAAGTACTGAGCCGGACGCATGATCGATCGAAAAGAGATGACCGAGTGCTTGAGGTGTACAAGCACCAGGAAGCTTTTGAGTTCCTGAGAACTCTTTCTGGTTCTTTCGGGAGCACTCTTCAGCATGGCATCCGGTGAAATAACTCTCGACCTTTTGACATCGCGTTAATAAAGTTGATTAAGAGCCTTGTAGACTTTAAGTGGCTCATCCATCTTGTGAGTGCTGACATTCGCCGGACTGGTCGCGGTACATATTCCACTTTCAGAAAAGCTTTTTGTTCACTTGAGCATTCTCATAACTTATCTCGTAAAATGGTTAAGCGCTTCGCAGGTACATTTAATGAGCTATTGTTATAGAGCTCAGAAGTAGGAGTTTTTCGTTTCAATTCTGTATTTTAATGTTGCCCAAGGTTTATGATTGATACTTTGAAGTCGCACAAACTAGCCATTATAGTTCTTTTCAGAAGACCCACTCTTGAAGTACAAACAGCTCTTCGATATTGGGTGCATAAAAGTGTGCACTTGCTTTTAGCATTTCATTTGCTATTGCCAGGTAACAGAAGTAGCCTTTGCAAAAGTGTATGTGTACAAGCGTGAACAAACCGAAAGCTGTTAAAAAGCGATATATTTACCGCTCTAGGTTATTTGAAACATGGGTGTTGTAGGTTAAGCAAGAAACTGCATGAACTTTTGTTTTATTTGACATACACCAATAAGTTTATCTTTTTCGATCGAGTTACGAAATCAATGACAATGTGTCCTGATCATCAACTGGGCGTGCCGCTTTTCTTTTACATTGCTACGGGAACCTATAGCTCCACGACAACAGTGGCTGTGGCGACATATTATTAGTTCTTTTCGTGTAGTAAAAAATAACTGATTGATTGATGATTGATATGTGGGATTTATTGTCCCAAAACCACCATATGATTATGAGAGACGCCGTAGTGGAGGGCTCCAGAAATTTCGACCACCTGGGGTTCTTTACCGTGCACCCAAATATGAACACAGGGGCCTACAACAATTCCGCCTCCATCGGAAATGCAGCCGCCAAAGTCGGGATTCGATCCCGCGACCTGCGGGTCAGTAGACGAGTACCTTAGCCACTAGACCACCGCGGCGGGGCATAAAGTAACTGATAAACTGTGAGATAGTCTGATCATAACAATTGTCTTTTTGACCTTCTCGGCCAGACATTCATATAATACATGTACTATCGGTCGGTTGAAATAATACTGAAGCACAAATACTAGAGAACTAGAATGTGCAGAAATAAGCTGTTTGGTGGAGAGCTTACCAAAGGGCAACGGAGGCGGCGAATTATTCTAGGTGGCACAAATGCCTAGGACTGGCGCTGTGCGTTCCCGTAGTTTTTTGCAGACAGTGCAAATACTCTTTCATGCCATTCTTTTCAGCGCTGTTTGGAATAACTGTTCGTACGTACCGACAATCCCGGTTACCCACCATTTTGAATCTACGCTTTTTGTTGCACATTAGCCGAGGTACTCTTTAGGGCATAATGAACAGGAAGAAAAGCAAGAACTTGGAAAGAAAGTGCGAAGCTCATACAAACCACATTGTTTATCTTACAGTCAAAGAATGAAAGTAATTTATATACGTATTTAGAATACAGCATTTTGAAATAACGAACGAGTACAGTCAGTGGCGTTTGAACTCTCTCATGAGGGGGGGGGGGGGCAAAACCACCTCACTCGTCAGCTGATATATATATCTATATATATATATATATTTATATATATATATATATATATGTAAGGAATTGTGGTTGAGTGGCCGTAGCGTTGCAAGTAGTCAAGTAGATCCTCCGTGAGTGGTCACAACGTGGTTTATTTTGACGTTTCAGCCAGAGTGTGGCCTTCATCACCTGATAATATATATATATATATATATATACATACCTTCCTTGGCATTATTGTCTGTTAGGTCTCATTAGTATTGTGCAAAACATGAAAAACGAGCTCTTAAGTATACACTTCTTTCTCTTATATATATATATATATGTACATATATCAATATGTATATATATATATATAAATATATATATAAATATATACATATATATATATATATATATATTTATATATATATATATATATATATATATATATATATATATATATATATATATATATATATATATATATATATATATATATATATATATATATACCGCCAAAGCATTGTCAGAGAAAGAGGCTTGATAGCAAGGTGAGCTTGACAAATTGGACGCGGAAATCGGGCTGAGGGCGCCATTCCTCGGCCTCGGCCTGTTGAAGATTGATTAAACTTCATGGTATCTTAGAAAGTGCGTCGTGTCACCTCTGTGTATGCATACACGGATGTGAGTTCTGTGTATGCAAAGCGTGTTCTTCTGTCTAATGCGGCAGTCCTCGTGCCCCAAATGATAAAAATTTGTTATGAATCGTTTATGAACTAATTCAACATGCAATTCTCTTACCCAACGTATTGCAAACACATGGCCGTCACAGCAGCTCCATCTGTGTGTCAGTAATGGAGAGGCACCACTGGAAGTCTCGGTGCTCTACGTATAAGAGTGAATTCAGATACTGTAGAATACCGTGATCAAAATAGTTACTCCTATCCGCTAAACAACCTTTCTTCACCAATTGCGGTCACTTTTACTCGCGTTTGAAGCTTATTGCCGCTTTTCCGTTCCGATTTCAAGATTTCTCAAGTTATCAGCGCATTCTCGAAAAGCTCTGATTTGTACCACAAATATTGTCGCTAAAAACAAAATAATGCAACATGCTTTTCTATATTACTGTATGATGGCTTTCGGTTGTCTATTTACGAGATTTTAAGGTAAATGGAAGCTGGGTTTTTTTATTATTCAACTTTCAGTAAAGACACTTTTGCCAATATGATAAATTTGAGGCAAATATAAAAACTAACGTTTGCCCTACGGTAGCCATAATTTATGTACCTATTGAACACACTATATCCTTTAAACGTGTAAAGTTTGAAAACGCTGCTTGCATTATTTTCGGAGTAAAAAATTGGGGAATACGTAACTTATTTTAAACTGTCGCAAAATTAGACATTTTTAAAAGCTATTTTCTTAAGGTCTAGAAACTTGAAACCGTATGAATTCATTGTTCGTTAGACATGCATTTCAAGTAAGAAGTATCTTCCTTGAAACGAAAATATTTGTCTTTTTATAGCATCTGCAATTTTCGAACATGACAGGTGACGAAATTGGTGCCTCCGTGTTGGTAAAGCTTGATATTTTTTTGTCGTAAGAGTTGCCGTTAATCATAAAACGAAGTTGACTTTCGGGATACCTGGTGAGAGGTGCACGAAATATAAAATACTCAATGAAATCTAATATATCAACTTTTGGACCCGTGTCGATCTCACGTGGAACCACCCCCCTGCATTCTATACTTCCCAATTAGTGAATGCGATGCCCACCGAATTCGTGGAATGACCACAGAATCCATAATATCGACTAGGAAATCGAAGATGATTGTCGTTGAAACACTGCATTAGGTGGTAGTACAATAAGAAATGTTTACAATGCTTTAAATACGAAAGTAGTCACAGGGGCTCAAATGCTGAAGAAGAGCACAAGTCCGTGCACTGAAATCTGTTACGAATGTCATATGAGTAGTAGCAGCTAATTTACTTTCAACAGCTCAAACATAAAGCGGCCGATCCTTGCTGACTGATCAATCACACTTTTGTTACAAGCATGAGTGAAGAAGTGAACAACTCGAACACGCAACTTACATGTGGCATTCTATTTCTAACAGGCTCAGTAACTCACATTATTTTGTCCATAATGGCACTTCTTGATCCATCATTTTCGACTGTTATTGTAAAGCTAGCGTGCCGAAAATATATTGATTGATATGACTGATTTGATTATTATATGGGGTTTAACGTCCTAAAACCACCATATGATTATGAGAGCTGCTATGGTGGAGGTTTCCGGAAATATTGAACACTTGGGTAAGCTTTAACATGCACTAAAATCTGAGCTCACCGGCCTACAGAATTTTCGCCTCTATTGAAAATGCAGCCGCCACCATGCCTAAAATAGAAATCATGCTTGAGCTCGCGCCGCTAGCTTCACAACGCAAACATTTTAGACTTCTCTTGTTGCGTAAACCACGTCAAAAAGAGTGGCGCAGCGTCATGTACATAAAAATGGCAGCATATCCACGGAGTGAATGATGAAGAGTGGGGCGAAGAATTCGTCCGTCCATTCGTTCTTGCTTCCGTCCGTCCATGCGTCCGTCAGTGTGACCGTCCATGCGTCCATCAGCCCGTCCGTGCGTGCGTCTGTTCGTGCGTCCGTCCCTCCGTTCGTCCATGCAGCCGCCCCTGCGTCCGTTCATGCGTCCATCCATGCATCTGTCTATGTGTCCGTTCGTCCATCTATTCAACACTCCAAGTACCACCATCTCGCATCTTTTCATCATATATTCCCCATATAGAAGCACCGCCATCCAGCGGACATTCCATGGACTAAACGAGAGGTGGCACACGCACACTTTCTTACGGCTTGCGCTTCGGGTCCACTTCGCACCTTTAACTCCTCGAGTTCATGGTATACACTAGTTCACTGTATTCATTACACTGCGGCCGAACGCTCGCTAAACCTTTCGAAAACCAAGGAGGTTACGCCCAACGAGTATGACGTAGCAAACTTTTTAAGTCAGATAGTGCTCAATGTACATGCCAATGGCTGCTAATGGGAAATGAGAGGCGGAGAATTCGGCTTTTACTTTCTTACGCCTTGCGCTTCGTATCTACTTCCCATTTTTAACCACCTCGACTGCATTCGTGGTATATACAAGTTCATTGTATTCATGGCACTGCGGCTCAACGCTCGCTAAACCTTTCTAAAGCTAAGGAGGTTACACCCGGCGAGTATAACGTAGCAACCCTTTCTTGTCAGATAGTGCTCAATGTACATGCCAATAGCTGCTAATGGTGATCGCAGCCTGCGCGTTAACTAAAAGCCGAATGCTCCTGTCTCTCATTTCCCATTAGCAGCCATTGACATGTACATTGAGCACGATTTTTTATTGTTCAACAACGCACAGAAGAAGTCTCTCACCGGCACCGCCTAGGAGGTCGAAATGTTATACTTGTTACATACTACAGGGGACGAACGGGTGCCGCTATAAGAAGCTTCGCCCCTAAAACGTACCAGAAGTATCCCTTCATTGCACGTACATTTAAGCTGGTGGTTCTTAGTCATGGATTGTTCAATGACCCCTTGTGCACTGGTGTAATTGATGAGACAACCTTTGCAGTGAGAGGGAAAAAAGGGGAGATGGGTTAAATTCACGCAACATACAGTGTGAAATTGGCTCCTTTTGTTTCTACCAGACAAATAATCAAATTGCCACGAGATTCCAATATATATAGTAGTCGCAATTAACCTGCTTATACTTTTTCTAGCCCTTCCAGGTTTGCGTGTAACTGTGAGTCTCGGTAAAGCATGCTCGCGTGCGATGTTATTAGAAATTTGCGATAAAGCCTTTACAGACAAATAGAGACAGAGAAATATCTGTCAAGATCATCGCTATGCAAAAGCAATACAAAAAAACAAGAAAGGCCCGTTGTAACGGGTCATAGCATGCCTCCAAAAACGCCATTTATATAGGTATAGCGCACCATGACACACACACGCACACACACACGCACACACACACACACACACACACACACACACACACACACACACACACACACACACACACACACACACACACACAACGTGCCTTAGGAAGATCTAAAAACGTGTTTTTCCCCATGTTTTCGAGGGAGCTTTAAGCAGAAGCCCACAAATGGTATTGTTAAACAACCGGTGTCCGCAGACCCCCTTTTAAGAGCCACCTTTGTAAGCACTGAAATGATTTACCACATCATTTGCCTCAACGCAAGATAGCGTTTTTTTTTTTGGCACTTACAGCTAACACGTGATAAGAAGCTGCCTTATTGCCTATTATTCCAACATGTGCAGCTGCATTGCGGTTTCACCATATACTAGACACCAGTATAGGATAATGTATTTATTTATAATGTTTGTTGCCTTTTCACCAAAATATACCTACTAACCTTCATGTACTCTAACATATCGGCTACCACTTCCCTCTGTAGTGCCTTTGGGTCGTGTTGATAAACTTCTACGGTGAACAGAAGTTCTTCGTTCACAACATTGAAATGAATTGTATGGTATTGGTGTTAGCGAATGTTTACATTATGGCAATATTTATTATAGTTGTGACTTTTAGAAATTGAATTACTGCCATATAGCCTACATAATTACAGATTAAAAGTTCAACAAAAAACAAAAAATGATATTTTTTGAAGAGGTTTGTTTTCATTGATCGCAGAGGGTTTTTCCTCTCGTGAAATATCACTCGTGAACTAGGTATTGCTAGGACGGACCAACACTGGATTATTTATGCAATTCGACATGCTTCAATAACAATACAAGGCGTCATACCGCAACGAAATCTATAATTTCCGCACCTGAAAGGAAGCCAGGTATTTCAAAGGCTCGAACATTTTTTTCTAACCCCGGCCAAATAAGGAAATACACAAAACTATCATGTGCACTCACACACTAACGTGATAAAAATACACTTTGTAGAAAATTACGCATCTAGCTCATGTCAGCATGAACTCCCAAAGACGCTATTAAGACAATAAATCTTTGTGAACAGCCCAAGGCATGGGCTTCGACTTTAATTCATGCTTACCTGGAATACATAAAACTGCCCACCTCTTCACGAAGAGAACCCACGCATCACTAACAATAATGTTTGTCTCTTTCTTCGACATTCCTTTATTACACCGTCACAAGTGGTACCTGACATTAATCATCCGGTCGCGCGAAGTATGTTTCATAATTGTCTGAAACTTTCTGGCGCTTGCCGTTTTCTAATAAAGAAACTGAGAGCCTTTAAAAGAGCACTTTTCATAAATTATTCGAGCTGATTACACAGCTCGAATCAACTCTCGGTCGAATTTTGTCCTTGTTTATTGCTTCCGTAGCTATGGTGTAACTACTTCTAGGTTGCGCTGTTCATATATTCACTGATTAGGCCGGTTTGGAGCAATCTGCGCCATAAACTTTGCAGGCACGAGGAACAAAGCTTCGCACTGATTGTACCTACACTGAGGAACACATACTCTTCGGAAGAAATGAAAGTTGAAAACTGTGTGACTCGTACAAGTTATCCGCAGTCAATGTGGTTACACTGGAGGCTCTAACGGCGGGTGGTATAGTAATTTTCACGCTTTAATATTCGTTTCGGTATGTCCTTGTTTTCATGTCTCAGTGCTCAAAATGCGTTATGGAAACATAGTGAAGATGCACATTGCTTACGGACGTAGGCGAATAAAAATATCTGCGACTGCAACCACTACGCCGTTATTATATCGTCTACATACAGCGACCCTTGGTAGCAGTGCAGAGCAAGATTCAATATCCGTGAAGGGCTGGCTGGAATAAGGAAGTGTAGAAAATGAGCGCTACAGTGCTGCAAGGTAAAGAAAAAAACATATAGACCCGCTAGAGAAAAAGGTCAAGGCAATCAGTGGCGTGGGTATTTTTTAACACGCCAATCGGTTTTTGGTGTTTAACACTCTCATGGAAAGCACATGATGAATTGCTACTTATGCGTGACATGACGATGGTGACAATATCTGAGGCTTTAGAATAATATGAGGGAAGCATTTGTCTTTCTCACATCGTCACATCCTCGAATGCGAAATTGATACATTACTGCAGTAAAAGCAGATACGGAACTGAATCGACGTGCGTATTCGTTCTTACTTTCATTGTTTTCTTGCGCATGCATTGCTGCACGCACCCTCTTTCTCAAAACACATTTTGTTAGCGTTTTTTTTTTCAAAGCACTGGTTTGTTTCTCTTTCTACGAAAAAGACTCAATAGCACTGTAACTCCGCTTTGTCATTTCCCGGATTCAATTTGAGCGCTACTCTATTGTTAGCTCTCGACACAAATTCTCGAGTTCGAGCAGTTTGTAAGACATTAGGAACGACGTCATAGCAAGAGAGTGCTTTTAACCTGATGCACATTAAGCAGCTGCGTTCCTATCTCGATGTACCCACTTTTGGCGAACCTCGAAAATGCTGTCGATCTCCCATAGGAGATATATTCATTAGTTGTCCATGTTGTTTCATTGTACAGCCTACTGTGATGTATTTGCCGTTGCAGCATACTGCAATGTAGCTGCCGCATGGCATACGTGCGCCTGTTATATGAGTTTACCGAATGACTATCAAACTGAATAACAACGTTTTAACTGTTCATATGTTGGCTGCACTTTTTGCCATTTTCTCTCGTAGCTGCGAGTTTTTTCTCATGACAAGTACGTGGAATAAACAACTTGTGCACTGACAGCACAGGCTTCTTATTATTGTGCATCATTCGATCGCGTTTGTCCTTGGCCTACGTTGTTGTCTTTTCCGGCTCTGCGCATTGTCGATTATGAGATCGGGAACGTGCAGACCAAACAACACAGCCCGCTGAATGGGGGCTCAGTCCGATGGGCGCCAGTGATGCCTTTTTATGACAATGTTATTGCAGGCTACACCAAGAACTCTCTTCAAGAGAGACCCGGGTTATGGCTTTTGTTAAGTATATCGGTGGCGGGGATACCTAAAAGCAACATATCTTGCTGAACCGGCTAACAGTGCCTGTTTGACTTTGACAGCAAGTCATTTCAAGCACCTACATGACTGTTTTGTTGCATTGTTTGCATCATTAGAGCTTTCACTTCTGAAAATCTCTACTCAAACCCATGTTGACGCGTGTCAACACGGGAAAGAGCATTGAGGATGGCGACCAGCATGCACCGCAGCACACGCTGCGAATCTAAAGGGAGGATGTCCTTTGTTATGACGTGTGAATACGGAAGGCTGTTAACATCTAACTATATATATTCTTCTAATTAACACTATAATAGTATATCTCAATTTGAACAGTGACAGCTCAAAACGGAATGAGCAGCCTAATCGCGTTTATTCAGCGCACATTGAAAACAACTTATTTGCCACTAGGACTGCCAGCCACGTCAGATATTCATGGAATACTGGTGGAATTCTGAGACTAAAGAAGGATGAATACTGCGCTGAATCGGTCATTAGTTAATTCGTTATATTTCACTTTATTTAGGAATACTGCGGGCCTTTCTTCAGCCTGTGCAGGAGTGAGCTGAACTTGACCTTTTCCACAAAAATGCAAAAAACGACACCGTATTTATAGGGCAAGAAACACGAGCACATACAAAATAAAGAATACATACGCATATACCACGTGAAGGTGTCAGTATAGAAAGGCAAGGAACATTATAATAACTTTGCAAGCTCCAACGGTTGCATGTGACATAGCAAGCTTGTCACAAGTATTGCTGGGCGAGTAGTTGAAAGGCATGCTATGGCAATTGCAAGTGCTCCAGAGTCAAAGAAAATATTTTCTTAACAAAAAAAGAGAACACAAATGGAAGAGTTGGATGATAGTTTCATGTTTCTTGCACTCTGAATTTCTAAGAGCTTTGCGGAACATAAATGTGGGTATTCCTGACTGGCTAATATTTTGATGGTTTTTATAACGCATAGTCATCTCTTCTTCGGAAAACAGTTGCTTAGCTGTGATATATGGTTGCCAGCTTTATTACTTATCAACAAATTTTATCTCTCAACAAAGGTTACCTTTTTCAGTGAAAGCATCCTCACTCGGGCGTGCAGTGTCATGGAGTGGTGTGAGCAGTGTCAAGGGGACTTGCAACGACTTTTTTTTCAGATGGCCGTTTACAATAACTCTAGTAGTAACTAGCCATTCCGTGGTACGAGAAACGCTCCTCATATTCGCGATGGAGTTCATTGGATGAAATCAGGTGCAGTTAGTAGGTAATGATGGTGGTGATGCCACATTCAACTTGGTGCCCAAGCTGTTCATTAGCCCGTATAATTAAACGCTTCACTACTGTAGGCAGTGCTTTGTGGTTGAAAACAGATCATATCACGTGCTAAAGAAACGCAACAAAAGCCACATGACTAAATTCAAGAACTGTTGTCCTGCCAACTGTATACCCTAATACAATCGAGTGTCTTGATGTTTTGGTGTAGGCCACAACAGCATAACTGGCACAGGCGGTGAGTCAAACCATAGCCTCTCTTTCAAGCACTATAGTGCTCAAGCGATTCCGGTCTTACTAACATTATGGCAAAGTCTTTTAAAACTATAAATCACGGCTTCTGGTTCGCATTAACACTTATATAGGCATACACTTGGCAACTAAGCATAGATTTTCTTCGATATATTTTGCGTCAGGATGTTTATAAACACTACATGACTGATTTGATTGAAGTATTTCGAAGAAGCTATGGTCATTGCCGCACGTGACGGAGCTCCTCTCAATCACGTGCCTTTTTCTATAGGGTTTGGACGACGCGTGAAACGCAGTGTTAACCGAAAGAGTACACAGCTCAACAGACGACCGCCGACGCGCAATATGCATTCCGGTAACCTTGGTCAATGATAAGGGCCACTGAATATTTTTACAAATCATTTGCTTTGCGAGCCCAACTGTTGGCCCAGCATTTGTATATCAACGTAAATCAAGTTTTCAGGTAATACGTTACATTCCATATTATATATTAGGTTGCCGTTAGTGCTCGTGTCTGAAACAAAAAATAAAATTATGGTATGACTTCAGAAACGTCAGATATTGCTGATTAACACGTAAAAATGAGGCCGAACTGAATTTCTGTAGCCTCAACTTTCCAGGGCTCAAGATGCAACATTTCACAGTTTGAAAACGTTATGTTGCAGGTACCACAAGTAGCAGAGGGTAACTGAGCGGTAGCCATTTGAACCTAGTTGCAAATTTTGCAGTGATCGTTCGTAGCGTTGTACCAATAACATCTTTAGTTTAACGTTGAAAAACCCAGATATGGTTATGAGGGTCACCGTAGGGGAGGGTTGCGGAAATTTCGACTATCCAGCGTTCTTTGGTATGCACTAGCATCAATCAGTACTCGGGCGTCCAGCGTTTGGCTTCCATTTAAATGTGATAGCCGGCGCCAGGATTCCATCCTGTGACTTTAAGTGAGCATGTGAGAACAGTAGCTGCTACACCACAGCGGCGGACATTTCTTACACGATCTGGCATTTCACCGTCTTACGTCGATGTCATGGCACTGTTTGCGCAACCATGATGCTGGCTTCTGCGTGCGAACGATGTAAACAAAGCACTCTAACAAGTACTGGGTTATAGAAAGTGTAAATATAGATAGAGTTATACAGTAGTCGGTCAATAGAAACCGTAATTAGCACCGATTGATGCAATGAAGCATGCCTCGAAACTGAAGCATCAAATCGGAGGGACATCTACATGACGATTTGAACTTAACATTAAAAAAAAAACTATCGAAGTCCACCATTGAGGCATCGACTGTCCTTCAGAACTTGAGAAAAAACCGAAGAAAAGATTTCCAACTGTATGAGTGATGAGCCCAAGTGGCGCCTTGAAATTGTTTTTCAGCCTTCTCCTTCGCTGAAGGCTTTAATTGATCTTCCTGCTCAGACTCATCAGCAAAAGTTGTCGGCTGTTAATTATGCACAGTTTGCCACCTACTTGAGAGCTCGGAGTATAAATCTTACCCCGTTACTGAGTATAAATCGTCAATTCGCATTGTGTACGTCTCAACTCGAAACAAAAATGCGTAATCTGACATATGTTTCAAAAACAAAATAAGCCACTAATTGAGAAAGCAGCGAGATGCAGAAGCAGTGAGAATTAAATAGACCTACACGTATTCTTGTCATTCCTATAACTTCAAGGGTGCATCGAGTGGTCCTTCTTCTATTGATTCGCGCCCCCCTTTAGCAAATGGGTTTCGCTATCGCTTCCATCATATACAAGCTAAATTGGGTTGCCTGAGTGAGCATTTGTCTCTCTCACATCGTCGTTTCCTCGGATGCCAAATTGATACATTACTGCAGTAAAAGTAGACACGAAACTGAATCTTCGTGCTTATTCGTTCTTACTTTTTTTGTATTCTTGCACATGTATTGCTGCAAGCACCCTCTTTCTCAAAGAACATTTCATTAGCAATTTTTTTTCCAAAGCACTGGTATTGTTTCTCACTCTGCCAAAAGAATCAATAGCCCTGTAGATCCGCTTTGTCATTTCCTGGATTCAATTTGAGCGCTTCTCTGATGTCAGCTCTCGACATAAATTTTCAAATTCGAGCAGTTTGTAAGACATTTAGAACGACATCGTAGCGAGAAAGTGCTTTTAGGCTGATGCACATCAACCAGCTGCGTTCCTATCCCGATGTACCCACTTTTTCATCAGTTCATGTGTTAGGCTTGTCTTCTTTGCGTGTGCGGAGATAGGTACAATTTATCAAATCAGCAACTCAAACAGGAGGACATATTGTTTTGCAGAACTGAAATGGCACGTACGCAGTGAATCTGTTCAAAAGTAATATTTAAATGTCTCTTGAAAGCATCAGTACAACCGAAACCATGATATAAAACTCACAATAAAAATCGCTTCCAGACACCAATAGACGACAAATCACTATTGTTGACAAGATAATGATATACTATAGACAACAGACGCCAAGGCGGTTTGCAAATTGAAGTTGGCAGTAAACAAATTTTAATAAATGTTCTAGACATATACGACTTCAAAATGATTCATACAAGCTAATCTTCGATTTCAGAATAATGAAGTGAAACTACCCGGTTGTTTTATACTACCCGGTCGCATCCGTGGAGACGTTCTACATGAATGGGAGTCTCCACAAGTGTTTCCTATTTCTCTTGAGGCACCAAGATTTAGAAGAAAATCTGAACAAGCACTAAAGCAATTACACCTGCGATCAAACAACATATGCATATTATCGATATGCACTTTTTGTTTATTAACATATGACACTGCAGAAACCTCAAAGAAAATTTCCGCCCAATGACGCATCTACTTTGACTATAAAAAATTTTCTCGACCACGGTTCTGACATTAAACTCCACGAATTCCTTTTTGCAGTTGGCTTTGCCTTTGTATAAGTACCTAAATTCTTCCTGTTTATCCACAGCACTTCATAAAACTTTTTACATTATCTGGTCTTTTGCAAAATTATTCATTTGATCTTTTACCAATACACTTCTGCCCCTACAAAAGATTCGTGCCTCTTTCAGTGAGTATTCTTTTTAACGAACCACAGCAGCTAAGTATTACAATGCAATGTAACCAAAATATTACGAGACTTTAAACTTCCATTGACGGTCAACATAGCTGAAATGCTTTCTAAGGAAGTGCACCATCAAACGTGCCGATCGTCCTGTGTCTGAGACAAGAAGAAATTTGTCGCAAACAGAAGCTTCAGATCAGACAATGTTTTCTGCCTTTCCATTCAGTCTTGGTGTTCCAAACATTTTGTATTTCTAGTCTTGATACAACAGCCCAGGCACTCTCAACGAGCTGCAATGATTGGTGGGCCAAATTGTGACAGCTGTGTTTTATATATTGCAAGGTAAGTAACCACAGTGGTATTTTCCTTGTCATGTCTGAGAGGGCTTCAAGTTCCTCATGTGCACAAATGCACAAACACCTATCGGAAAATTCTGCAGCAGGTAGTTATCACAAAGGCGACCTTCTCTGCTGCTCTTATGTTGAAATAATGGCAAATATAAACGTGCAATCGACAACATCACACTGCCCCGGCAACCTTAGCACTTTTCACTGCTAAAATTTTGACAGTAGATTCGGTGCTTTCCCAGCGTCTTTTTTTCTTTCTCCGGCTGTATCTTCATAGAGATTGAGCTAATGCCTGCCGTAGCTCAAGTAGGGTATATACAGCTGCAACATTACTGTTGCGCCAATCTACGCCGCTGCACCAGCGTAGATTGGAATGGCGCTAAATCAAATAGTATAACTGCATGAAAAACAAACTTTTTCCGCGAATAGATAAGACGGAAGTATAAATCATTCGTTCACGTAGCAATCTGGCAGATATGCATAAGCTAAGAACCAGACCATCTCCGTCTAGAGGAAAGATTGTGCAAAGACTGATTAATGAGCAGCTGCCTCGTGGCCTGTTACCGAATGCTTTAAAGTGAGTCATTAATCAGTTAGCCACAAGATGAATTAAACGTCTTTTACGCCCCCGACCAGACTTCGATAAACTATCAGCAGTAGATACCAGATTGGATGGACAAGCGTGAGTCTCTGCCACTAGGGTTCATTTACTGTCCTGGAACTTCAGGCCAAACAATTCACACAGTGAAACTGGGGTCTTTTTGTGCCCTATTTGTCATTGTCTTCTACGCAGCCTCCCCACAAAGCGCCATTATTGGCGATACTCGGCGGAGTTCTGATATAGCACAATTAAGTGATCAAACCCTAAAAAGTCGTGCCAGCTATTCAGTTATATACCAACAAAGAGCCATTTGAAGGCAGAGAACGCCAGTACAAATTTCAGAATAATTACTAACAAAATCGTAAAGGTACGCTCAGTTTATATTTCTCAAGTTATAGACAAACTTCCGGTATGATTTTCGTTTACAATATCATACTGTATGCGTGAAATTACAATGCTAATAAATACTACGCCTTAAACAGTTCTTCCACGTATCTTTTTTTGAGACGCAAAGGCGACCCATAAGACATATTTATCATCCGGATTTGTCTATGCGCTGGTACTATTAGCTAAATAAGAAGCAATAGATAATGACCCAGAGCAAGGTATATGGTATGTTGATAATTCTAATTATAGTGTAATGTAGTAACTGCGATACAACTATTTGAAGGACGCACTGTAAATTAGAATGGGTGTTTCGCAAACGCCTGTGCCCATTTAGACAGGGTCGGTCACAATGAAATGTCATGCACGCGTGAATATTCTTGTGGCACTGAACATACTGCCAGCGATGATACGCTAGCAAAGCGTGAATGCTGTTGAGTCCGACGCAAAGTGCGACCTACGCGACCCGCGTTCGTTAGCGCACCATAGCAGCAACCTGGCACCGTGAGGGGGCACGGACGGATGAACGAATGGACGTTAGCATGAGACAATAAATGCTTTCCCCTTAACAAGAAGATATTACAGGTGAAAAGTCAGCTCTCCGCAGGCGTGGACCACACCTGCCGTGTTCAAAAACTCGCCTGCTCCACTGCTTCATTCAGCTACCGAGGTGATGTTTTTTCTTCCACTTTACAGGGTGTCTGAACAGACCGCTGAATCAAGAACAACGTTCGCGCGCTGCTCTCTGCGCATTCCTATTATCTATAACATCTGTCAGAACGTCACCTGCATAGTTAGGTGACCTGGCGAGCTAGAGACGCTGTTATACTCGGCGAAAACTGCTCTTGGCACTGATGAGAAAGATACAGAGGCGGAGCTTCTTCACATGTAGCACTATGCGAAGTAGTCCGTCTTGGCACGCGTCTCGTAACGCTGTGGGAAGTACAGCATCTACGAAGCGCCCAATATGCTAAGAGAAGTCCGAGAGCAGGAAACAATCTGCCTCAACTACCAACAAAACATCGCTGAGATCAGCAAACCTGTTAAAGAACATGCCAACATATACCAGCGAATCGCCTGTATCAAAATAGGCACGCAAGCTTTTGAAGCCAGCGCTTATAAAGCAGTAACAGAAAACACCTCCAAGGGAGTGATCCGGGGAATACTGCCAGAAGACAGTGCCCGAGATATAACTGAAAACGTCGTAAGCCCCAGGAACCCAACTGCGCTCTTGGCCAAGTGAATGGGCAATACCACCAATGTGATTGTACTGTTCAACGGCTACCATGTGCAAAGCTACGTGAAATACGGAAGGGCATTGCTACGATGTTCGTTGTACAGAAAACAACGGGACGTACGATACCACTGTCGACGCTTGGGGCATAGGGCGGATGTTTGCCCCAACCCGAAAGATGAGATCTTCCGAGGCTGCCGGATGCCAAATCCTCTCGAAAGCCACGAATGCAAGGCCAGGTGCCAGTTGTGCAACGAAGACCACCCCACAGTAGACTAAACCTGCAAGCAAGGTATAAGGCACCATTACTAGTGCGGAAACGCCGCTCGGAAAGAGCCAGACAAGAACAAGAGAACGCGTCCTTCACCGCACCAGACAGGCCGTCTTACCCCAATGCAGCAAGGTACAACATATCGGAGTCCTCCCGCAGTTAGCCGCAAGAGAGGAAAAGCCGCGCAAGATCCAGGAACCACTCCAGGTCTAAGAACCGCTCCAGGTCAAAATCAAGCTCCTAGTCAAGGGCCAAGGAACGCCAAAACCCCGGCGCCGATACATCGTTCAGGGTGAGCTGGGCAGACAGGGTCAAGGGGACGCGCGCGGAGGCGGAGGCTGCTTCTGACTAGAAGGTCACCGAACTCGAGGCAGAGTTAGCACAATCTGAAACAAATGATTCTACAAAGCAATCAGATAATTTCCGCCAGAAGGGAGGATAATAAAAAATTAAGGGAGGAAATTCATAACTACAGAACAGGCATGGGACAGTGCAATGACCACTACTTATAACACAGGATAGTGTAACCAGTATGGAGGAGAGCACTGATTCCCCTCTCCCAAAACGTAAGACTTTAGAGAACAACGATGATGGTACTAGTGAGCACAAGAAAACTATGACTGCTAACATGTTGCACAAAGGTAAAGAGGAATATGAAGAATGCGTAGATTTACGAATAAGCAAAGTTGAAGCTGTGAAAGTTCAAATTGAGGTAATAAACAAAAACCATGGGAGCGCAAATCAAAGAGTTGGGAACGGCTATTATGCAGCAAATTAACAAAGCTATAAAACAACAGCAGGTTCACCACCACCAACTAGATAGCTTATATACTAGGGTAAAAGCACTTGAAAATTCCCCTCTATTACAGGCGTATACAAGCCAGTGAATAGCGCCCTTTAAATCAATGATCAAACCTCCGCTACTGAAGGCAGCTATTATGAACCCGGCGCCTGCTCAGAAATAATTGCCGCCATGGACAGACGCAGCAAATACATATTATGGCAATGAAAATCTAGAAGTTACAGAAACAAGAAAGTCATTCTACACCAGTATCTTATAGATAAACAAAAGCCAGATATCACCACCCTATTGCAAAAACAGCGTGATGACAGTACGTTTTTTTGGCACTGGTACACGCTTGTAATCACTGGCACTTCGCTGGGCGCACTGGGAAAAAGCTGTGTTGCACTGGTAGGGGCGCTGGCTCAACCGCTGTGATGCTGGTGCGCTGGAAGTTTCACTGGCAAGCGTTGGTGAATACTGGAACACGCACTGTTTCTACCAGCGCAGCTGCAGCGTGTATGTTATTGTAGCATGTGCCGTGGTTTGTTTCGGTGTCGTTGAATATAAAACGATTGATTCGACGGCAGGGAGAAATGCTACTCTAACAGATACCGAGCCTACGTAATTTTTGCGGGGCACGTACGTATCGCAACAACTAAAATGAACCTTTTTCGCATTTTTCGCATATACCCCCGCGTAAACCAGCCATATTCGCATCATCCGTGTATTTCTGTAACGATTCCAAATTGCAGTGTTTCTTAGCCTGGAGCTGCACGCCGCTCCGAACAGAAACATGAATTTGTTTTTGCCGCAAAGTTGAGGAACGTAAATGAGTTCTCTCGATCGCTTCGCAAGCTTTCCCAGTGGAGGCGAGAAAAAAAGCTGTCGTTCGATTCCGCCACACCGCATAAATGTATGTATGGTCATGCTTATCCTTCTACATAATTCATGTAAGAGTTAGAAATGTTCCGAGCTCAAATGCAGAATCTTTAACCATACCAACTCAACGCGTCGAGAGCGGTCTTACCCAGTGCCCTACCCAGTGAGCATTAAACCTGTCGTGCCAGCCGCGTTGGTATATGTGTTACTGGCACTTCTTGCTTCCTGTACACACAACTTTAAAGTGTGAGAATAACTGTATAGTATAGTTTAGACATCAAAGAACCTAACTCAACTATTTTTTTTCGTGTCGATGTTCGCACAAGGAGCGCTGACGATCGAACGTCGCGTTTTCAGCTACGCAGGCTGTCACCGAAGCTGCCGGCCGCACTTAGCCGTACTTCTCCGACTGATATATAACACCGCAATTTGCAGTTGGTAATTTGGTACGCCTTCGTGAACTGACTCCCTGGCATACGTTTTTAGTGGATGGCATTGGTATTTCTATGGGTGTGTTTTTGATTGTGGTATTGATATAACTGCATATATCTGTACACTGGCACGCCCGCTGTATACTGCCAGCGGAGGCCAGAAAAACGGCTGTTGCTCGCGTTCGCCACTCCGTAAATGCGTTCCTGGCATCATTGACCTTCCACTTACTTCAGGTGCAGTTTAAGTAACGGTTAGAAATACTGCGAAGCTCAAATGCAGAAACTTCAAGCATCGCAACTCCGCTGCTTTGAAAGCAGCCTTACCCAGTGCCCCGTCACAGCGAGGCCTATCGTGCCACTGGCGTCGGTGTACCTGCTGCCGGCGCTTTCTACTTTAAGTAGGCACAATTCCTAAGTGTAAGAATGACTGTAAAGTACAGTTTAGACATTCCTGAGCCTAAATCGACCATATTTCCGCAAGTGCGGTGACCGCACAAGGAGCGGCGGCGATCGACGTGTCGTGCTTTCAGCAACGTAGGCTGTCACCGAAAGATTCCTTCTGAGCGCAGGAGCCGGTACTTTTCTGGCTTTTACGTAAGAACGCGCAATTTTGAGCGGGTAATTTGGTACGCGTTACTGAACTAACATACTGGCATACTTTTTTCAGCGGATTGCATTAGTCATTTCTTCGGTGGTTTCTTAGTTGCAGGGGTCGATATAACTGCAAATATGTAATCTGGCACACCGGATGTGTATTGCTACATTGTCGCTTGCGCGATAAAAAATACTCAATATTCACTCGTGTGCATTGATATCTATAAACAAGACATGTAAATTATCTGTACTCGTTGACCAGTAGCAAGAGCTAG